>PVJX010002262.1:44134-134053 GCA_004027295.1 Dolichotis patagonum
ATAGGTACAGCAAGCTGATTGGCTAGCGTCATCAGTTACTAAGCAGACGAATAACTGGCAAGGCTGTTTACAAAGTAGGCGAGACCAAGAAGCAGGATATGGGCACCATCTTTGGTTA
Source organism: Dolichotis patagonum (assembly GCA_004027295.1). Taxonomy (NCBI): domain Eukaryota; kingdom Metazoa; phylum Chordata; class Mammalia; order Rodentia; family Caviidae; genus Dolichotis; species Dolichotis patagonum. The sequence goes on from PVJX010002262.1 coordinate 44,253, forward strand.
CTCGATGGGAGGGGTAATCTAGCTCAGGCTTTACTCTTTACCACAGGCCTCTACGGGGTACCGGCGGCCCCCTACAACTATGCTTACTAAAACAGCACCTGTTTGGAAAGAACTGAAGTAAAGTTCTCTTTACCTGACAAATCCATAGAAGATCCTATCTTCTGACACCAGCGATTTTTTTTTGCTCTAGAAAATCACAAGAGGTAAAATGAAAATCATAAGATTTGGTGGGAATAGGGTAAGAAATATGAGCAAAGAAAATTTGTAGTACGTAGCTGATGTTTAAGGAATACATCTCCAAAATAGCATGGTAGGAGAGAGAAAGATAATTTTATGCAAACTCAACCAGTAAGATTCTTATAAAAAGTAAATGTTTCTGGGGGCAACATCTGAGCAACTTAGATACTTTCTCAAAGCACCCATTCTTTCCTTCTAAACATGACATTTCAGGTAATGTACACATCCCTAGACATAATAGTGAGATTATTCTCAGTTAAGACTTCCCTGTATGTCTTACCAGTTTACTACCAAGTGTGGAAGAAATTAGCTATACAATTTCATGACCCTTTTTGATCCTTATTTACACTGTCAGTTTCATAAACCAAAAAACACTGAAATATTTACATATGTGTGTTTACTTATTACTTAAGAGTATGGTCTCAAGATGCATCCGTTTACCTAGAAATGTCTGAAGTTTATCCTTCTTTATGAATGAGTAGTGCTCCATTGTATAAAAATAGCACATCTTTGTACATTCAGAGGTAGTTACAGTTCAGTTTACTTGGGCTCAGTAGAGGAAAAAACGATCAAAGAAACCTCCAGGTATTTTGATTCAACTGAAATATATGGATAGGTTCAATCTGATCATTATTAGTGTGTTCTGTTGCCCACTTACCTGTATTATTGGTGTTAGCAATCTTGTGTTAATTTGTATTCACTTCACTTACTCTACTATATTCAAACTATGTTTTAGTTCCTTCTCTTGTGGGTTTTCTCCATACCTGCAACTATTTTAAAATAATGTTCCTTTCTCTCTGGCAAATTCTTATGAAGTGTACTCTGTTATAACTGGTCTAAATTCTTATGTGAGACAAGGTAGGAGCTACTGGTCTTCAAAGGTTAGGAAAAATACTCCTACTCAGCAAGGACATACTTTCTCTTATTTTGAAGTTACGCCTATTGCCAAGAAATTCTAATTTAAGAACCCTTAATTTTTTTGGCCTTAATAAACTGTTAATTATTTCTTCCCATAGAGCAAGTCTGTGGGAACAAGGGTAAGAATGAAGCCAACCCAACTAAAATTACAGGATCAGACATGAATTACTTTTCCCAGTGCCTCTAGTTTCTCTGAAAGTTGTACTTTTTTTTAGGGGCGGGGTACTGGGGATTGAACTCACAACCTTACATTTGCCAAGCAGGTGCTTGTGCCACTGAGCTAAATCCCTAGCCCTAAAAGTTGTTCTTTTGATAGTGCTTATAGTATCTTTCTCTGGCTCTTAATTCCACTAATAACTCTTAATCACCTAGTTGGGTAAATAGAGAGGAAGGAAATTCCTGGCTTTAAGGTCATTTTTTTCTTTCACTAATTTTCTTTGATTTGCTCTTGCCCTAACTTCTTTACTCCTCCCTTTTCTTGGGACTTGATTTATACTGAGCAACTCAGTGAACTCTTACTGCTATTGATGGTGCAGAAAAGGACAGATAAATAGCTTCTCTCATTACATAAAGAATCAGGATGCGTTAAAGGTGATAGAAAAGAGATTGAAGACAAGAGACTACAGATTCAAAATATATAAACTTTAATAAGAAAATGAGCCATCTTACATGCTAGCTTTTCTGAAACAGGAAAATCTAAAATAATACAAGTTGTCTAAAACTGGATTATATTCATATACATAAAAGCAGGACAATAGGAATTTTGTTTTCTCAAGCAAGCAAACCTGTCTTTTTAATGCACTTACAATAATTCCTTGATCTTTGCACATCCTAGGTTTCTCAGAGTTCTCCAAAGTCAGCATTGCGTTCCCTAAATTGTATGCTAATTCTGTACGTTTTGTAGTATCATGATTTTTTTACTCCATTTGTTTACTCCAGAAATATATATATTTTCTTTTCATGATTCCTTTCTGTGCCCATCTCTTGAATATGAAATTCTGCTAATTCATTGCCTAAATATTTTTTATTCCCCACCCCATGTTCAACTTCTATTACTAATTTCAGGTTTTCCTCAGTCTTCTACTGAGCAATAGAAATAGCCATCTAACAGAGCTCCTCTAGGCCTGCTGTCTTGTTCAAATTCATGTTTCATAGATTTAGCATAGTAGTATATCTAGAGAAACATTTAGCAAACAGCTTGTGAGCCAGTTGTGCCATGCTGTCTCCTTTTCTATGGTGTATGAACAAAAAATGATTTATAAATTTTAAATGTTCTCAAAAGTCCTAAGAAGAGTAATATTTTATGACATATCAAAATTACTTGAAATTCACAGTCAGTATTCATAGTTGAAGTTTTGCATACCCAATCATTTGTACACTGTTTATAGTGTGTATGTGTGTGTGTGTGTGTGTGTGTGTGTGTGTGCACTCTAATAACATAGGTTAGTAGTACCAACAGAGCATAGGAGCCACAAAGTCTAAAATACTTACTATCTGCTTTTAAAAAAAAATGAGCCACTCCTATTCTGCAACATGAATATTACCACATCATTTCTCTACTCAAAATCCATTACCTGCAAGATCCAGGATCCTGAGCTTGACCTATAAAGGTCTGTTGTGTGACCCCTGTTCTTTCCACCCTCAGACTGGTGTCATACTGTCATGCTATGCATAGGTCCCTATGCCTATCTTCCTGCAGTGCTGCATTCTCTTCTCTCTCTCAACTGTTTCTCTTTCCTTTGGGAGGAATATTGAGATCATCTCCTCCAGGGTGTTTCCTAGATCTTCATCCAAAATGCTGTGTTCTCCCCAACATCTGTGGTCTCATACACCCCATTATTTCATGAATATTGAATTCTTTCTGTGTGTGTCTACATTTCAAGCTCTGCCTTTGAACACAATTACACTACAATAAATAATTGTTTAAATTTAAATGAAGAAACAAAAAATGATAAATAGTAACACTTGATAGTAAAAATATTTAATTAATTTAAAACAATTTAATTTTGATACATTATTACAAAAATATATGACTTTAAATTTGAGGATATTGAAGGAAGAAATAGGTAATTTCTTTAGATGCAAAAGTAAATTCCTATCATGAGGTTGGACAACACATTTAATAAAAGTTTAAAGTACTCATTTGTTTGTTTTCCTTATTAGCATGCATAATTGAGCATTACATTTTTCACAAATGAGTTACGATTATGAATATGTTAAAGCCTCATATATGTGAAATATTTTATATGTACAGTGTTGGTTAGAAGAAAAAATGTACAATGATATAATTTACTATTAGAATATCATAGCATCACTTCATACTGCATAAATATAATTAAAACTGGTTATTTTGTTTTGAAGTTCTGTAATATTTTCATTTTTTGTTTTGATAGATTTTAGTCTTTTTTCTATGATTTGATTTCAACATATGTGAAAGGCATGGCCAGCTATTTTGAAGAAAACAAGAGACATGGTAGCCATTGATTTCCTATTGTTTTGTTTTGAAGTTCCATAATGCTTTTATTTTTCTATTTTGATTGGTTTTATACTATTTTGTTTTGTTTGAATTTATTGTGTGTGAAGGTATGGACAACTATTTTGAAGAAAACGAGAGACATTATGGCAGACACTGTTGATTTCTTATTGTCTTGTTCTGAAGTCTTGCATTATTCTGTTCTGATTTGCTTTGTTCTGTTTTATTCCCTTTAAAATAAAAAAAATTAAAAATAAAAAGTATACTTATAACTTGTCAGTATTCATCAAGGAAATTTTTTTAATTCTAGAAATTTTGTGTTTACTTTATGTCAAGAAACTATGAAAGAAATGTTATATGCATCTTCCTATACAAGTTAGTAAAATAATAACTAGTAAACATAATCATTATTAGTGAAATATTGAAAAAAATTGCATAATCATTAAAATACCCACTATGATTAAAATTCATTGTTAATCATTGAGATTTATTATGCAATTTCTTCCTTTGATATGCTTAATGTGGAAGAACACCTAATATCTTAAATGTCTTATCATTTATTACTTTTCCCATATCAAAAGCCCGAAACATTGGAATTTATTTAATTGCATGTGATTATATGCATATAAATTTCTTAAAGCAAGCTTTTCCTCTAACATGAGAAACTTTAAAATGTTTTATTCAAAATAGTTGTTACAAACAAACCAAAATAAAGGCTTTTGAGTCGTAGAATGATGTGAGAATTTGGTGCAAAATTTAGAAGAATTGTTTTTTAATCATCACTGGTATTGCCATTAATTCTCACAGCCTGGAATAATTTAATGATTGGCTTCCTGTCTTTTGTGAATCTAATTTTTACATTGTCAGCCTTCGCCAAAATGATGGGTTATATCCTTAATATGTAAGCACTTGTTGGTGCTTACAGTTATCTATCACAAATCTAAAATTTTAATTTAGAAATTGCTGTTATTATTTTTGTTTTAATATTGATTGTATTATTCTGCTTCTTTTTCCTCTAAAACAAAATTGTTATAATCTGAATTACATTATGTTCTTTAACTAGGACTTGTCTTCCATTTTCCCAAATGTAATCTTTTTTAAATCATTTTTTAAAAACCTCTCTAGTAGCTGGTTGCAGTATGGGTTTTTTTTTTTTTTTTACAAACAAATCATGGCTTGATTTGAGCCATTTTCTTTTTTTTAATTTTTATTTTTTGATTTATGCTACACTTCTCTCAGCTTGACTTAGTTTATCTTGTGACCATCCGTATGGTATTATTTTCCTACTGAGTGTGTGCTCTTTATTTTGTTCATTCTATAGAGAGGCCTTCTCTTTAAAAAGTTAATAGGTAAAGAGAGGCTGATATTTGAGGCAAAACGTTTTCCTAGACGAATCCTCAGCTCTGACATTTACTTCCTTCCAGATTCAGAGTCTGAATCTGTGGGCCTTTGGGGCTCTGTGCTCAGCCCATCTGGTGGAATAGATCTATGCCAAGATGATCTGGGGATGAGTGAGAAAAATGAGGAGGGACATTTGAAAAATTACTTCCATAATCATGATTCTATCAAGTAACGATACAATGTTTAAATTAACATAATTTTGCCTTCCAGAACCAACAGATAACCTGGTATTTGAAATAAACATCAAATAGAGCATGTTACAATATTCATTAGTATGAGGAAAGTGTTAAGAGTTATTATTTTATGGGTGTCTAATCAGTGATTTCCTTCATGATGCCATTGTGCTATCATCAGTACAGTTATGTTCATCAACACATTCAGGAGACATTCAGTGAGTTCTTCTAATGCTTATAGCAAGGATTATAAAAATTTCTAGAAATGCAAAATTTCCAAGATGTGGTTGTTTTTCAGGAAGTTCTCAAACTAAGCTTGCAAAGCTCAAATGTATTCACACCGTGATATAAATGTCATTTGATGTATATACAGGTGGCATAGTCTTAATATTGGTACCAATTACACCTTGCTACTACATAATACTACTTCACTACAGTCTATTATATGTTCTTGAAATTTAATATTACAACAAATTATTCCCATTACAGGGAAGGAGACTGTAGCAAGTCTGATTAATAGTTTGAGGTGCAGACTATTTATCTTGTTCCTAAACCAGTGAGTTATATATGCCATGTAAGCAAAGACAGGCAGAAAAAGCCAAAAGTGCATTTCAGGGAGTAGCAGATGGCTTCTTACACTAGAGATGATGTAAAATTACCATCGCCTTGCCCAGGCTTAGAGATGATAGAAAATGTAACACCTAGTTTCCCTGACTTCCTTGGACAGTGCTCTTGGGACAGTTTATGTCTGGAAGTTTACTGACAAGGTTGAAAGTAGATCAGATGTGACTGGCTTTGTTCTTTCCCCTCCAACATGGTGTCCTGCCTTACACACAAGTGTGGAGGCCAAAGCTGCTACCACCACATTGCACCAGAAGAAAGAGAGAGAGAAAGAGAATTTTGTAGACTTGCCCGAGTGAGTTTATGAACATAGACAGCAACTAACCTCCTCCATACATAAGTGAAAAAAGTAAGTCTCTAATGCCATATCCCATTTTTAAAATCAAATTTTGCAGCTGAATGTAAACTTAAAGAAAATCCATCTTTAACCTAACTGTTTACACTATTGTTATCTTCCTCCTTTTTAACATTTTTAATTCACTTTATTCTTGATTTTGGAGTAACTGTCTGGTGAGTCACACTTCATTTCCTTTGTAGATCCTTCCTTTACTTCCTGCCTGTTAGATAATATTATTCCCCAAAGTTTCATTATTGTCTTAGAAATTTCTCACTGCACTAAATTTTTCCCTGCATATTTGCAATAAGTGAGCTTATTCATTTCTTTGTTGTCAAATAATCATGCTGTGTTGCGATAACCATGTTGTGTCTTAACTGTTTGACTCCCCAACCCGTATTTCCAGACGTTCTCATGGTGCTCAAGACTAAAACTAATCTGTCACTTCAAATTGCGCTATTCAGTGTTTATTTCTCATCATTCTACATACCTATTGTCTTTTTGTAAACGCAGTTGCCTGAGTCAGAAATCTACAAAGTAGTTTAGATATTTGTACATTCTTCTTCTTTTTTCCTGACATCAAATCTGTCTAATTGTAATAGCCCTGAATCTATTCCCATCTTTGTACCCCTAAGGGTAAGTTTTCACAGTACCCCTTACCAGAATCATTGCAATGGACCCTTACTGGATTGCTTCCTTCTCTCACTCCCTCATTCATTCAGTTTTCCTAGGTTCTTATCTGAGGTTTTTTTTTTTCTCTTTTTTCCCCCCTCTCTCTAATGCAAACATATTGTTGCCATTTGTCCGCTGAGATCCTTCGAGGATTTTCCAGAGCTTTTAATGATTCAGTGCAGACTTTTGCCATGTCGTTTCCTGACCTCGTCTTGGTTACTTAAACTCCTCTTTCTCCAGCTATCTTACCCTGCACTCATTTTCATTTATCTAGTAAAGAAATGGCTAGTGAGCACATTACATATGTGAAAAGCAGGCTGACTGCTGGAGGTACACATTTAGTCTTAGCCTGCATTGAAATTATAATCAGGTGCAATAGTCAGACAATAAATATATTTTTAAAAAATAAGCTTCTTTTTAAAGTCAGCTTTTGATAGATTAAACAAAATAGATTTCCATATGTTCCGAATTGTGGTGAGCAAGAATTCTGTGTGGTGTGGTCTGGGAAGATCTCTGAAAAGGTAACATTTAAGCCAAAGGATGAAAGATGAGATGGACTCCACCATTTGAAGTGTTGAGGCTAACAGTTGACTGGGCATAAAGAATACCAATTATCAGTGTTCCAAAGGAGCAAAGAATCTAGCAGTTCTATAAATTTTAGAAGGCCAGTGTGGTTGAAAAATAACTAGTGAGAGGGGTATTTTTAAAGAGAACTATTTGTAATGTCCTCCAAAACAATATACTGTACTCTTTATTGATTTTCTTTATAGTGCTTGTTTTTATCTTGTGACCACCATTATTGCTGTTTCTTTATTACCTTAAAAAAACTCCTTTTATCTTTGCCTGATTAAATTTTACTCTTCTCAAAATGCCTTTCAGAATAAGGGTTATCTATCCTTTATCTTTGTCTCAGTTATAGTAGCGATTATATTTTAATGTAATTACTTGTTTCTGTTATTAAAGTAAATCATCTGTAAGCTTGTACTGGATCTTATTCATCTGTACATCAAAAGTACCATCAGAGAGTCTAACACATAGTTAGAGCCTAATAAATGTCTCTTCGATAAACAGATACATGAATGACAGAATGACACTATTTTACTACTACGGCCGTATATGTTTGAGACAGTATTAAAAGGAGTCATACATAAATTGCTTGGTAAAGAGAGGGTTCTGGTTAGGGTCTCAAGTGTCGCTTGGATTCACAGTCACCTGGGTTGGAGGGAATGAGACTGCCATTCTACCCACTCTAGAGAAGAGGGAACAGAGGCAGGACAGGTGAAATAACTCACCAGAATTCGCATGTAAGTGAAACAACTAAAATGCGACCCTAACTTGGTTTGCTGCAAGTATACCAAGCAAGTACAGCCTTTAATATGAAAAAACAGACATGTGATAAACAACATTTTCTCTGACATACATGGACATTGGCACTGAGGGCCAGAGATAGGTTGTCATTCTTCTTGTTATGGTTTGATTAATCTCCTATGTGGATCACTGTCATTTCATTCAGCTCTCCGCTGAAATGGCACCTCTTGAGATGAGTTTTTTTTCTGATCGCATCTTAAGCAAACTTCAACATACCTTGCTGTGGAGCCAGTTTTCAGGTTAAAAAAAAAATCTTACCAGAATTTCCTATTTATTTCTCTATTTATGAAAGCAAGGCTTCGAGCTTTGTGGAACCAATGACTTGAATAATAAGTCAACTCTATCTCTCTCCTTTTTTGCAGCTTTCAGGTATCAGTTAAAATGAAGCAAACATTTATTTCCTTTTATAAAATAAAGCACTCCTCTGACAGCTGTTAATTGATCTATTCACATCACTAATGATGCAAAATCTGTCAATCTCTTACCTACTCACATATATTTCATTGATTATACCTGAAAATGTAATACATGACACATATATTACCACCCGTTAATATATGATCTCCTTTCACTGCCTTTTATTTACCTAAACTTCTTTTATCTTTTACCATGGCTGTTTATACAAAGGATACAAGTCAACAACACATGCCAGACGACAGACCCAGGAACAGTCCCTGTGAATCTCTTCATGGTGTCAAGCACACCAAAAGCCATCTGTATTCCTCGTTCTTAAAATACAGTCCCAGCTCCCTGCTGATGTCGGCAGAGTGTACCCTACTTTCTTACAAGCATTTATGTGTCCTTCTACTGTACACCTCTGCAAAGTGTCTAAAATAGTTTTCAATATATATAGAAAATGCAAGAAAGCTTAATCATACCTCTCTAAGAAGTTGCTGTCTCTGGTACAATAGCACATTTTAATAGCAATGTTTTCCATCTATGCTTACTCCCTGCATTAAACTCATAATTTGAAATCCATCCATATGTCACATATGGATTTGTTACCAAGAGAAAGTTTAACTGTCAATTTTCCTGTTCCATTTTAGAGGATGATGAATGCTCTGTGGCTTTTACTTATTATATGTGATAGATGAAAGAAAACACTGAATGCAATAAATGTATCAAAACAGGAAAGTAAATCTTTGGAAAGCACTTTGGTGCCACCTTGTGGTAAAGATGTGGTATTTTTAAAACTGTCTTGGAACATTCTTTTCAATTATTCAATATTTCTTGCATATACAGTTTTTGTTTCATTACTTTCCTAAAATCAAGCTCTCCCACTATCCTTGAAAAGGTGAATTTTTATTAGGAAGTAAATCAAGAGAAGTCTCAAATTTATTTGAGGAATAGCTAACGTTTCAGCCTGCCAGTCTGTTTCCTTACCCTTTAAAAGTGAAACAAAGAGACAATTTTTACTTCTAAGTCTCATTTAGAAATTTGCATTGAGAGAACATTATCTGTGAGCTAAATTATTAATTTCTATTTAGGTGTCCATATTTCCATATTAGTACATAACATGCCTGTGTATCTCTGTGTTCCCATTGTTTCTCTATTTTTATTTGTAAACACAAATGCAGATCACTAGGAACTATTCCTAAAAATCTGCAAAGACTCACATTTAATCCTCTTAACAATCCTTTGAGGTAAGTACTGTTACCATCCTTACCTCAGCCACCACCATCATCACCATTATCTTCACCCGCTTTGTTGCTGCACTTGCCACCATCACCATCTCTTTATTCCCTGCTCTTCCTCTTTCTTGGCTCCACCTTGTCCGTAGTTCACCTCATGCTCATTCCTGTCATCCTGTAACTTCAGCAGCAACTCCCACTCCTGTTCGCAATACAAGATCAAACCTAGTCCGGTTTTGGATAATTTCAACTCAGGTAGGCAGGTTCTGTGTTGTAATCATGGCATCATTCTGTACACTGGATGTACTACTCATCCTGTTGCTCCAAACATCAATGCTGTTATATCAGAAACGCTCCCCTGCTGAGGTGTCCAGGTACAACAACCTTGTTCTCCTTCCCTATGGTGTTGACCTAAATAGTGTGAACTCCCACCTCAAAAACGAAGTATACCGCTTCCGTGATTGAGAAGAATACGCCCTGGATTCTGACTGCCTCTGGAAGACTAACCTATAATACCAGTTAACATCAATATTTTGTTTGAAATGCTCTCCTGCCAGGCAAACCTACCACAGCCAAGCCTAAATGACCAGAGCTCTTCACAGGGTTCATTTGTCTGCCTGCACTTCCTGTATTACCCAGCCTCACATCTGTGTGCTTTCTGCTAGCCCTGCCCCCATCTAACTTCTCTCAGGGCACACTATTCTGATCATAGCAGCTCTGGCCCCCGAGTCAGCTCAGGTCTTTGCCCTTGCTTGATGCTGCACAGCACCCTTACTTCTTGTGTGCTTCCTTCTTCTCGGATACTTACTCTTACTCAAACGCATCAAACAGTGCCCCTTTCTATCTTGAAAATGTTGCTTATCTCCTCCATATTCACAAAACTTTCTTTGATAATTTAATCCGAGTGGAGTTTAACAATATCCTTAACCATAGGCAATAGAATATATAATTCTCAGAAAAATCTCTCATTTTATTCAGAAGGAACAAGCGATATATAGTGGTGACATTACCCTTGTGAATGATCCTTAAACTTACTGCTTGGTTGCATATTTCTTCAATCTTAAAACTAGTCATGACTGAAGATACGTTTAGAATTTGTTTTAATTTACACACACTCCACACACAAAGTCGTAAGTTTTAAAGCCTGATACCATTGTGTATCTACAGAAGGTAACATGTGATCTTTAATAATTTAATATAACTTATTTTCATTTTCTCTTGAATATAGTAATGTATTTGTTTTTCTCTTTAAGGGAGTATAGCAACTTTTACTACATGTACAAAAGTAAAATTTTGCTTTTGCATCTTTCTAAGTGTATATGAAATCTGTTTGGGGTGGCCAGAGTCTCTCATTCATGTTCCTTTGTCTTTATGTAGTGCCTAGATGTTGTATTGTGATAATACGTCTTTGGCTTTTTCCCATACAGAATACCAAAAAAAGGGCCTACCTACTAGAGATAGATAGATAGACACATAGATTGATTTAAATCCATCATAGAAGGGCAAAATGTCTGAGTTAAATCAGGAGAAGATTTAGAGTCTACAATTGGAGTTCTAATTTTATATCAGTGAAAATGATGTAAATGGGAAAGTTGATGCAGTTGTTATGAGAAAAACTTATAAACAGTCCTACAAACTTTTCAATGCTGTGTGCAATGCAGTGTAATTATTTATGAAAGTGTTGTGAGGGGTGCAGTTTCGAAAATGTTTTTTTTCTCAGTATATTAGAGAAATGTATGGTTTTCTTCCCTTTTCCCCCTGACATTTGTAACTTTGAGACCTTTGTATGATACTATTTTATACATAATATGAATAAAGTTTACTGTGGCTTCAGTAACCCCTGATGTTTCAAAAATTTCAATTCCTGGAGATCATGAAAATGCATATTTTCAGGATTTTTTTGAGGGGGTGGTTATGGGAATCGAACTCAGGACCTTTCAACTGCCAGGCAGGTGCTGAGCCACTGAGCTTATATCCTCAGCCCCATTTTGTGGATTTTTTTTTTGTCCCTTTGAGACAGAGTTTCACTGTGCAGTGTAGGCTGGTTTTGGACTCACTTTGTAGCCCAGGATCACTTGGAACTCGCAGTCCTCTTGCCTCAGCCTCTTCAGTGCTAGGATTATAAACCTGCCCCACTGTGCCCTGCTCCTGTATAAGATTTTAAAACAAAATTGATTTTATATTCAGAAGTCATTTAGGTATTGACTTTGACTAGCTAATTTACCTCTTTAGAAAGAGAATACATTATAATGGTCAAATCTTGAAGAAATAGAGTCTTTGTATTCATACACTTAAATGTAAATCTGAGATAAAGGGTGAAAATGAATATTCATCACACAAGTTTCAAATCAAAATTGAAGGACTTTAAATTGGTAGAGAGACCACGGTTCTCCACCCTGCTTGGGCCACCGAGCAATGCCTGCACCTCACAGCGCCCTCCCACTGCAGCCAGCCCAGAGGGCAACCACTGTGCTCTACCCCAGCTCAGTCTGCTGAGATGCGCCTGCCCCCCTGCAAAACCCGAATGCATGCAGGCCCAGAGAATGACCACAGCACTCCCCCAGCTCTGGCCACTGAGCCATGCCTGCAACCCAGCATGCTCCTCCCTGTGCTAACCCAGAGGATGGCACACCCACCCTGGCTCAGCCCACTGCCCTTGGCTACCCTCTCTATCTCTTTGACCAAGTACTGCTGTGAACATTTGGCTCCCACTCTCCCTCCCAGAATCTTGAACTGCAGTGGACTGGTTTTCCAGGAGACTTGGTGGCCCCTCACCCATACAGAGGACCCTGGCAGGCTCCAGTCACTATGTACCCAAAAATCGGGCATACATCAACCACACAGTAGGACTCTAGGAGATACACTGCTGACAGTTGTGACTATTGGGATTAAATAAGCAGATATTGGCCCAGAAGGTGAAAATGACAAAACAAATAACCAAAATGCAATCTCAAACATCTAGTCCTTAAGGTGCAAGAACAGGCAATAGTGAAAGAGGATGTTAAAAGTCATACACCAGAAAAATCAGAAAAGATAGCAAATGAAGTAAAGAAGCAAATCCATGAGGCTATAGAGGAAATCAAATTAGAGGTAATGTCTTATGAAAAGACTGAAATAACAACCTTAGTAAAGGATTTGTTCAACATAGCTAGGTAAGAAATAGATAAAAAAAAATACAGGAGCAAGGGAAATTGATTGAAACTTTGAATGAACAATGTAGAAAACAAGCACAATCCATGAAACAAATTCAAACAAATATCCAAGAAACAAAAAATTCTATTGAAAGCTGGCAAAACCATTTAAGTGAAGCTGAGGCTAGAATTTCAGACCTTGAGGACAGGATCACACATAGTGACCATGAAAGCACAGAACTTATAAAAACAACAAAGCTGCATGAAATGGCAATCCAGCAGCTTCAAGGTGATGCCAAGAGGAACAATGTAAGACTAATAGTCATCAGTGAAGGATGCAGGAGACAACATAAAGGACATAACTAAGCTATTGACAGAAGTAATAGCAGAAAATTTCCTAAACATGGAGAAAAAATCTGATACACAAATAAGTGAGGCATATAGAAAGCCAAATAGTCATAACTAACATAAATCTATACCTAGACATATAATAATTAAGATACCAGATATACAGCATAAAAACAGAATACTAAAGGCTGTCACAGAAAAGACACAACAAACCTATCAAGGAAAGCCTATTAGAATCATGGCAGACTTTTCAGCACAAACCTTCAGGTTAAAACAAGTTTGGAGTGAAGTATTCAAGTCCTGAAAGAAAACAACTTTCAACCCAGACTGATGCACCTAGCAAAACTGTCTTTCAAATTTCATGCAGAACAAGATACTTCCATAACAAAGAACAATGGAAGAATTCATATCTACCAAATAAACCCTAGAAAGAGTATTGAAAGATATGCAAGAAAGAGATAAAAATGACCACAATCTCCAGAACAACAAGAGAAAAAACCCACCATGCTGGACAAGAAATTTAAAAAGGGAGAAAAGTGGGAACCCAACAACAGGAACACAACATGGCAAAGTCAAGCCAGTACATATCAGTGATACCATAAATGTAAATGGGCTCAATTCACCTGTCAAAAGAAACAGGTTGACAGAATGGATCATGAAATAGGACCTCACACTATGCTGTATACAAGAAACACATCTGACTCAAAAAGAAACTCATAGACTAAAAGTCAAAGGATGGAAAACAGTATTCCATGCAACAGGAAGCCAGAAAAAAAGCAAGAGTAGTTATTCTGTTTGCAACAAAGTGCACTTCAAACCTAAAACGATTAAAAGAGATAAAGGAAGCCACTATATACGTGTTAGTGGAAAACTACAAAAGGAAGAACTAACAATTGTAAATATATATGTACCAAATAGAGGAGCATCCAACTATATAAGACAAACACTAATGGACATGAAGAACCAAAAACACAAGAACACAATTGTAATAAGAGACCTTAACACCCCACTGTCACAAAGAGATAGATCAACTAGACAAAAAGTCAGCAAAGAAATAACAGAACTGAATCATGCCTGTGAACAAATGGACATAGTGGATGTTTACAAAGTGTTCCACCCAACCAAGTCAAAATATACCTTCTTCTCAGCTGCACATGGAACACTGTCCAAAATATACCATATATTAACCAATAAAACATTCTTAAGTAACTGCAAAGGGAGTGAAATTAGCCCATGAATATCTGATCATAGTGCACTAAAATTGGAAATCAATGGCAAAATCCCTGGAAAACCTGCATAAATACATGGAAATTAAACAACAACCTTCTGAAAAACCAGAAATAAACAAAAAATAACACAATACCTACAATACAATGAAAATGCAGACACAATATACTGTAACCTATGGGATGCAATCCTAAGCAGTCCTAAGAGGGAAATATATAGCAATACATAGTCACATCAAGAAAACAGAACAAGCACAGATAAGTAACCTAATGCTACATCTCAAGCTTCTAGAGAAGGAAGAAAAATACAAACCCAAAGCTCATAGAAGAGAGGAAATTGTAAAGATTAGAGCAGGAATCAATGCAATTGAAACTAAAAAAAATACAAAGAATTAATTAATCAGAAAGCTTGTTTTTTGAGAGAATAAACAAAATTGACAAACCTCTAGCTAAGTTTATCAAGAAAAAGAAAGAAAAAAAACCCAAATTCACTCAATAAGGACTGAAAAGAGGGAAATTACTACATATCCCATGGAAATTCAAAAGATCATGAATACCTAGTTTGAAAATCTCTACTTACAAAGAGTGGAAAACACAGAGGAAATAGACAGATTTCTAGAAACATACAAACTACCAAAGCTCAAGCAAGAAAATATAGAAATTTTGAATAACCCAATATCAGCTATTGAAATTGAAAATGTAATTAGAAACTTACAAACAAAGAAAGACCAAGGTCCTGATGGATTCACAGCAGAATTCTACAAGAAATTTAGAAAAGATTTGATGCCAATATTTCTTAAACTCTTCAATGAAATTGAAAAGGAAGCAATCCTCCCTAAATCATTCCTGGAGGCAAGTATTACTCTGATATGAAAACTAGAGAAAGACCCAATCAAAAAGGAGAATTATAGGCCAAACTCACTAATGAACATTGATGCAAAGATTCTCAATAAAATACTGGCAAATAGAATGCAGCAAATCACCATGAAGATTATACACCACGACCAAGTGGCATTTATTCCAGGAATGCAGGGATGGTTTAACATATGTGAATCAGTAAATGTAATACACCCCATCAAAAGAGCCAAAAATAAAAATCACATGATCATCTCAATAGATGGAGAAAAAGCTTTTGAAAAAACCCAACACCTGTTCATGATAAAAACCCTACAGAAACTCACAATAGACGGTATGTACCTCAATCTCATAAAGGCCATGTATCACAAACCAACAGCCAACATTATAATAAATGGACAAAAATGAAAGTCTTCATTCTAAAATCAGGAACAAGAAAAGGATATCCACTATCACCACTCCTATTCAATATAGTTTTAGAAATATTAGCCAGAGCAATCAGACAAGAGGGAGAAATAAAAGGAATAAAAATATGAAAGGAGTAGTTAAATTATCATTATTTGCAGATGACATAATACTCTACATAGAAGACCCCCAAAAACTCCATTAAAAGACTACTAGAGGTAATAAACAAATTCGGCAGAATAGCTGGATACAAAGTCAACACTTGAAAATCAACAGCATTCCTGTACACAAACAAAAAACTCACAAACTATGGAAATATCGCCTTTCACAATAGCATCTAAAAAAAATGAGATATTTAGGAATCAACCTAACCAAGAATGCAAAAGACCTATATGTGAAAATTATGCTAAGTTAAAAAAGGAGATTGAAGAGTATATTAGAAAATGGAAGCATATTCCTTACTCTTGGTTAGGAAGAACCAGCATTGTGAAAATGGCCATATTCCCAAAACTGTTATACAAATTCAGTGCAATCCCAATCAAAATACCATTAAAAACCTTACAGATCTTGATAAAATATTCCTGAAATTCATTTGGAAACAGAAGAAATCTAGAAGAGCAAAAGTGATTCTGGGCAACAAAGGCAAGGCAGGAGGCATCTCAATTCCTGACTTGAAACTATAATACAAAGCCACAGTAATAAAATCAGCATGTTACTGACAAAGAAATAGACCTGAGGAACAATGGAAAAGATTAGCAGATACAATCACAACTACAAGACAGTCATCCACATGATATTTGACAAAGGGGCTTAACATGTTCACTGGAAGGATAGCCTCTTCAATAAATGGTGTTGGGAAATTGGCTTTCCACAAGCCAAAGATTGAAAATTGACCCATGCCTATCATCATACACTGAACTAAAGTCAAAATGGATCAAGGATCTAAATATGAAAACAGAAACACTAAATCTACTGAAGGACAAGTTAGGTAAAAATCTTGGAGACATAGGGGTATGCAGAGAATTCATGAACAAAATGCAAACTGCACAGGAATTACTTCAAAGAATCAACAACTGGGATCTCATATTACTAAAAGTTTCTGCACTTCCAAAGAAAGCACCAACAAAGTGAGAAGACAACCCACAAAATGAGAAAGAATTTTAGCCAACAACCCCTCAGACAAAGGACTTATATCCAGAACATATAAAAAACTGAAAAACATCAAACCCCCCACATTCAAAGACCCACTCCAAAAATAGGCATTGGAGATGAACGTACAGTTCTCAGATGAAGATAAACAAATGGCAAATAAATACATGAAGAAATGTTCACCATCACTGGTCATTCAGGAAATGCAAATTAAAATAGCATTGAGATTCCATCTCACCCCGGAAAGAATGGTTGCCATCAAGATAACAAATGTTGGCGAGGATGGGAGGAAAAAGGAACACTTCTCCACCGTTGGTGGGAGTGCATACAGGTGCACCCACTGTGGAAATCAGTATGAAGATTCCTCAAAAAACTAAGATTGGAGGCTCCATTCAATCCAGCTATCCCTCTCCTGGGTATTTTCCCAGAAAACTTGAAAAGGTCATGTCACAGAGATATATGTGCACCCATGTTCATAGCAGCACAGTTTGTGATAGCTAAATCTTGGAAACAACCAAAATGCCCATCAACGGCAGAGTGGATGAAAAAATGTGGTATTTTTATGCAGTGGAATGCTACTCAGCTATAAAAAGGATAATCTTGAGGGCTTTACAGGTAGTGGAGGAAACTTTAGACTATCCTCATTAGTGAAATAAACAAGACTCACATTAGTAAATATCACATTGTCTCTCTGGTGTAAAAAATAATAAAAAGTGACCGAATAATGTGACCCCAAAGTGTAATAGATATTGTGAAAGTGAAAGAGAAGGAAAGTGCTCTAACAGGTATAATGGTATGTATAGTGTGTAAGATAGATTACCATATTACTGAATTTCTGTTGGATTATTGAACAGAAGGATTTGCACTTTCAATTTTTTTTCTTGTCTATCACATTTTATGCTTTGATTTTGTGACTTTGGCAACTATTTTTAAGATGACAATGGGTAATGTATCAACTAGTGATTTTATGATTTTTTTTTAATTTGGTATTGTTCTACCTTTTTTGTTTTTTTTAAATTTTATTTCTTTGAAATAAAGAACAATCTTCAATATAACAATCATTGTTAAATTTCTTTCATTCTGTTTTGAAAACCTATATTGTTATTGTTTTGGGTTTCTTATTATTTATATCTTTTGCTTTTTGTTTTTCTTTTCTAACAATTTTCTTTTTAAAATAAAAACATATAAATTGGTATAGAAATACAAATGACCTTGGGACCCTTATCCAAGCAAACCATCCAAAGTAAGATAGTATCCAAACTGTTCTGAAGCACTCTGGCATTTTCTTTGAAGAGATACCATTCTGTAAAAATGTTTGCAGTTGTATAATATTGAACATTTACTAGATATTTAGTATAGAACTATAGTTTGTAGACATAATATTAAAGCCTACATTTGAGATATTTTTACAAAGTTTATGTGTGTGCCAATTTACATACATACTCTTGGTAACTCCCTATGACCAGTCACATTCATTTTGCTAAGAAACTTTCTGCTACTTCACTGGGCATTCTGTCATGTGGAACTTGAAATGAAGTCAGGTATCCAAGAGTTTTCTCTAAGGTGTCCCAACACATGCCTGCTTCTCTTAACCATCATGATGCTGTGGAGACCAGAGACAAATCAGCCTGGGGGACTGTGCCATCTGCTCAGGGCTTGGAACTCAAGAGAGCTTCATTCCCCTTCCCGTAGTGTTACTCATCAGAGTGAGGGATGCATGGGTCTATGCGTCCATCCCACACCTTTTTCTACACCTATGCTTCCCCTGAAGGTGCAAAGATGTGTTGGGGCTTCTTTTACTCACTCTATGAAGAAGAATAGTTTGATTTAAACAGTAAGGCAAAAATAAAATCTTAGAAAGATAATATATGTTTAAACGATAAATCATAAGCTTGTAATATTTCCTTGTTAGGTTTAACAGTCATAAAAATATTCTATCCATTTTCTATAAAGTTTCTAAACTCTCTCAAGTTGCACATATCTTCCTGAAGTTCAGTAAGAAGTATTTCACAGATTTCAGTCTTTCATGGATACACTTTAAATATCACTCTTCTGAATTAAACTCTCAAAACTCAAGATACCAGAATTATTTTATGCAAAACTCCTAGACAGGTCAACTCCTAGGACCTGAAATTCTTCTTTAAATTCATTGTATTAACAATGGTCAAGAAATGTCTACATCAATAGGTAGTGTAGAGACAGCTATTGGCTGCACTGTGAGACTGTACACACAGCTTGGACATGTGAACCATGGTGTGGCTTCCGGGAGAGTTCCCCATGTATTCCTTGGTCTGGGATGAGAAGAGTGGTTATTCACGCTCCCAGCAATGCTTCTTTTTCCAGTTTCTCCATTCCCTACAGATATTGAAGTCAGATTGGAATAAAATTTCTCTTTTGTCAGTTTTCCTGTATTTCTGAGGGTCCTCTGTTGCATGCCCTGCCATTTCTTGAGCCTCTGGAAATGGTGGATTAATCCTGTGGTTCGACCTTGTCTCATACACTGTTTTTCTCTAGGACTGCTGAATTTCATGTTCTGAGTATTCTATTCATAATCTTACCAGGGGATACTGTGTTTCCTTTTCTGACAAAGAACCTGTTGAACTATTAGCAGACTCTTAAAAAGAAATCAATTGTACCTAATCTTAAATTCATATATTACCCAGATTTTTATAAGAATAAAACAAATTTTCTGCATTCTCAATGCTGTAACAACTTTTGTAAAGCCTCCTCTGTAAAAATAAATAAATAAATAAATAAATAAATAAATAAATAAAATCTGTCAGCAACCCTGGTTCTTGACCTAGATCTGCTTATCACAAATCCTTGGCTCTGGTTAGTCTGTCTAAGACGTGTTGCATAGGTGTATTGGGACAGAGACTGAGTCAGGGGTTGAGACTACAGCACTACGTATAACCAAACCCACTTGTGGAGCCTATAGTCAGTTGGCCTGTTTTACAGATGCACAATCTGAAACCCAGAAAGTGAGGCAAGTTCTGCCACATCTCACTGCTATTGTATGGAAGACAGAGCTTCAAACCAGGCCTTTGACTCAAAGTGCAGGGAGCTTTCCCGATTAGGATTTTCCCTCAGCTGTAACCAATCTTCTAAGACATTGCCAAATTATATTACACTTTGCTTCGCTATATCCATAGGAAAAAAATCTATGTAACAGATTTTACAAGGTCTTTTAAAGTCTCACAATCAGTAGGCGGCTGAGTTCTGAAGAGAGGGATGGAAGTCACCACACTTGGTGTTTAAATAGGATCATTTTAAATACTTTCACTTTAACAAACTTAACCTCTGGATGTCAGTATCCTCCCCAGTGACATCGATCATGTCCAAAAAGTTGTTTTGAAAATCAAAGATAATGATAAACATGAAAGTAACTGTCACTGGTGTGGGCTCGTATGAGGAACTCAGTAAATAACAATTCTTTTTCCTTTTTCATCCATTTGCTGTATTCAAAATCTTTGAGACATTAGATATAAGTACAGATATCAGAATATTTAATAGATCAGAGAGTAGTTTTTCTCTTTGGGTTATGGAATTGTAAGGTTTTTTTTTTTTATTTTGGCTTTTGTCTTACTAGTTTTTTCAGTCATATTCTGTAATTTTCAATATTAATAGCTACTGTATGTATTGTCACCCTGATAAAAATATTTTATAGGAGACTCAAATTCACTGTAATTGATCAATATTGGAATTTTTATTAATAGAATTTACTCTTTCAGAGCAATTTCAGTTCTATAGCAATGACTGAGCAGATACTACAGGGTATTTGTATTACTTGACACCTGCCGCTATTGCCTTATTATTAACACTTTACCTTAGTGTAATTCATTGGCTCTCATGAATAAACCAATGTTGATAATTTTTGTAATCAAAGTCTGAGGTTTATTAAGGTTTCCTTAGTTTTTACTTAAATTCCTTTTTCTGATTCAAGGATCCCATCCAGAATATCAAGTTATATTTAATTGTCACGTCAAGGTTCCTCTTGACTGAATTGTTTACCAGAATTCCCATGTGTTTGATAACCTTGACAGCTTTGGAGACTAATGGTCAAGTTTATTGCAAGATGTCCCTCTATTTTGTTTTGTTTGATGTTTTTATCATGGTTTTAGTTGGGCAATAGGTTTTGGGAAAGAATACCACAGAGGTATGCTATTTCAGCACATTATAGCAAGGGTATCTGTGTCAACATGATATAGTTTTTGATGCTGATCTTAATTGACCAATTAAGTAGTTCTTGCAATTTTTCTCCACTGTAAAGTCCCTTATATCTGCTTTCCTTTGCATACTGTACATACTCTTCAACAGGAAATCACTATCTACTCCCTGCATTTACAGAGTAGGGAGTTAAGCTCCACACCATTCAGGGTGCAATATCTTCCATATTGCATTTGAAATTATTCTGCACTTACAAATTTAATCCAATCATTTATATCACTGTGGAACTATAGATATTTTATTTTAGGGCCATAGTTCAATTCTACTTTGTTTATTTTGTGATTAAAATTCTCCCAGCTTTAGGCAATGGACTTTTTTCAGTTGGTTCTTATTCTCTTTGACATAACTGGATTGTTTTTTTGTTTTTCTTAGCACTATCTGATATGCTGGCTGTGTAAGATGCTTCAGGCTTATAGTGCATACTTCCTGACCCTTTAAGAAATCGGCTATTCCTTAAAGAATCTCTGGTTATTTCCAATAGTTAAAGGTATTAGAAATCAAGATCTCGGCATTACATGTGTTTATTGCTACTGAAATTCTATTAATTTAGGTGTTTGAACTTTAATATCTGCATTCATATTGTTGCCTTTTATCACAATTTATTCTGTGATTGTATTACTTAAAATGATATTGCAAGAAAATATCACTGGATGGTTTCTATTTCCATAAATATCTAGTATTTTATATTTTCATTAATAAAAATATCATTAATTTATTATAAATTAGGTGCATTGAAATAAGATGATTATTTTTAGCAAATGAATGCTAAGGTACACAGTTTCCTCATTTTACCAACATATTTTATCCTATTTAAACCAGCCCTGTTTTCCAGTACTGTAGGACTTTGCAGAATATAGGACTCTTAGTTTTAAAATTAAAACTTCTGGGGAAGTGTTAATAACTCCACTATGCTTCTCAGGATTATAACTAGACACTAACAGAGAGATGATAGGAATACATAGATACATGTGTTTATTGTGTGTGTACATTTATGTGAAAGTTAATATTATATCTCAATATTCTCATTCTACTATCCCAAATTCAATGGCTGCTTCAGTAGATAATAAATCTTGTAAATTTTAGTGAGTGATCAGATATAGTAATTAATGAATTAATATCATGTTTCATTGATTCAATGCTAAATGTCCTCTAAGTTTTTGCATATTACATTTTTGTTTTCTGAATGCCTTCTACCTATTTTTCTTTAAGTAGTTCGTTATAGTCCTTCTACTGTAGTTTAGAAGCTTTATTCTTTCCTTGCTTGTCTCATAACTATGACTGTAATTAGTGCATAATATCACCATTATAAATGATATGTTTTGTGTTTAGAAGCAGGATAACTTTTTACCTGCCTTTTTGGTTGTCTTTGTCTTTTTTTAAAGAGCAATTGTTTCTAACTTTTCCACCCAAAATATTTTAGTGTTTTTGCTTTTTATATATTTTTAATGCATATAAAGATTTTATTTTTAATTAATTTTATTAGTACATTTTAGATATACATAGTGATAACATTCATCATGTGGACTTTTTTTTTAAATAAAGTTACTGTGCCTGCAATTTTTTTTTTTTTTTTTTTTTTTTGGTGCCAGGGATCGAACTCACGACCTCGCGTTTGCCAAGCAGGCACTTATGCCACTGAGCTAAACCCCCAGCCCAATGCCTGCATTTTTGTAAATATTTTTATTTGTATATTTGCCTTACTGGGCAGAAATTTTATTAGCTAATAATGTTATTAACTTATTTTTTTTAACATACCATAAACTTTTTCAATTATGTTGTGCTTTGACTTGTTTTCTATGTAGATTTCCAATTTTGGAGTCTTTGTATGTTTGTAATAGTACAATATATTTAATATATATGATTTTACTCTGATATTATTTGTAAGAGTTAAAATGTGATTTGATGCAAAAACAGCATAAAATAGTTCACACTGCTGTGTGTTGCCCAACACATAAATATCTGGCTGTATCAATTTCCAGAATGGCAAATGTTACATAATCATAACAGAAAATCATAACTAAGTTGCAAAACATTCACATTTGTAGGGTTGTTTTATATATATATACATATATATATATGTGTATATATATAAAATTATTATTATCCACAAGCTAAAACAAGACCACTGCTACATTTTATAAAGCAACAAATATGGATTACCTATTATACAATGTGATTATTTAAAAGAAGACATATGCATCCAATTCCTTCACTCCAGAAGGGAGATATTTGGAACTGTAAAAAAAAATGGGCGTCAAGAGAATTTGGTGTATTAATTAAAGTTTTTTTTGTTCCCACAAAAATTACAAAATATATAGTACCTTGGAGTACTGTCTTTGTTGTGTGTTTGTTAATAAAAAAGAAGGAAAATTATTAACATCATTTAAATGCTTCTGAATTAAGAAATAACAAAAAGATTAAAACAACTGCTGTCCAAATGCTTGGAGAACAGCACTGCTAATGTCATTTCTAAGTGCAAATACTATCTGAAATTATAGTGACACTGTACAAAGGAAAGGCTTGTCACTGCATGTAAATTGTTTGTATTTCACTGTAAATACTAATTCAGTTATGGTCTTAAAATTTACTATGCAAAATGAATTAAGTTCACTCTTTTCTTTGAAGATATTTGCAATATGTTTACTAGTAATGTAAGTTATGGAATGCTTAAGGTTTAAAAAGATTGAATTGCTTTAGGGAAAGAAGTTAATCAAATACTGAAAAATAAAATCTTTAGGTAAACACAGAATTTTAATATCAAAGTTTTAAAATGATGCAAGTCATGCTTGTCTTACAGAAATACTGTCTGAAACCCTAAAGCCTCAATTTTCATAAAGACTAAAAATCCTTTATAAAAAATCAAGTTATATAATATGAGGAACAGTTGAAAGATGAAATAATGCATAAAAAGTATATTTTTATTGCCATTTTTGATATAATGTCTCACTATGTGGTTTGGGTAACCTTGAATTCACTGTGTGGCCCAGGCTGAACTCAGATTTGAAGTTATTCATCTGCCTCAGCATATCAGTGTCTGGATTACCAGCATGTGCCCCATACCCAGCTGCAAAAATACACTTATGTGAAGACAAAGATTCCCAAAATTTTTACTGTGTGATTTCAAAGAATAGTCTACATATACTAATCATGATTATTATGGCAGAAAGGTCATGTGATTCTGTACTGAATCAATGATAATTATAATGATTAAAAACCTACTAAATACTTGTCTGTGAATGATATTGACTCTTAGGCATCTTGTATCTAGTAACTACTTGAATCCTATAAAAAAATCTTAGGAAGCAACTGCTGTTATTAGGCCCATGTTAGGTGAGGAAACTTACATAGCATTTGCTAATTCTGGGGTTACATTTACATTATTACCTTAAATTCATGGAATTAATTATGAGAATCCACAAGAAATTGTCACTGCATCTGTAATAGAATTGTGAAGTGAGCAACTCAAGACAAAAGTACCAATGCATGAAAACTGGAACTTTACCACATGGAGAGAAAATGTGTTTGATACCACAAGGAGATAAAAGTAGTGGGTGATAATGAAGTGACAGAGAGTCAAGGGTAAAGCTCTTTCAAAAGTAAATTTCTAAATGAAAGACTTGTTCAAAGTTTACTTGAGAAAGAATTAAAAGTGTTTGCTTTATTTTAATGCCTTAGGTATCTCCCCAGAAAAGTTACAGAAATAATATTACACTGATACATCCATGTTATAAGCAGCACAACTCATAGGAGCTAAATCTTTGAAGTAGCTTGTTTGTCCATCAACAGATTGATGGATAAAAATACCTGTTGCCTCTCTGTCACCGCGGAACCCAGGTGAGCTGTGCTGGAGAAGGGCAGACCTTCCTTTCACTACTGCCATGACTGAAGTGAACTCCTTGGAAAATTCCAGAGACCAGAATGAATGCTAGTGACACAGTAGGGTCCTAACTAAGGTGCACAGGATGGATAAGCGAGACTAGCAGTGTGAAAAGTTGAAGTAATAATAACAGTATAAGCAATAGGTGACTGAGGACTCTGTGGAATGGGCAACCTGCTTGGGAAGAATTGAGGACTTGGAACTGGATCTTTTCACTCAATTGTCAGAAAAAATTTTTTTTTTCTTTTTTGGTACTGGGGATCGAACTCACGACCTTGTGCTTGCCAGGAAAACACTTAAGCCACTGAGCTAAATCCCCGGCCCCATTTTCACTCAATTGTTTTTGTCTTCTTTGTCTATGAAACATTTATAAAGGAATTGTTCAGCAAATCTTTAGAGTAGAGATTTAAAAAATATATGATGATAGGAAAAGGATGAAAGCAATGAATGATCAATATAGGAAAGAAATAGAATTAAAATAGAATTTTCTTCTTTCTTTTCTCTCTCTCTCTCTTTCTCTTTCTCATTCTTTTTTGTCTCTTTTCTAAATGGCTGTGGCTCCAACCACAGAAAACTAATCCCATCATTCAAACCCAGAGATCAAGTTCAAATAATCACTCAAATAATACTTCATTCTTTCTTTTTCTATTCTTTCTCTAGTTTCCTAAACCTTGCATGAGCATCCTTTGTCCACCAGCCATGTGTCTACTTCCTTGTCAGTTATCTTTGTTTTATATACTGTTCTCCCTTACTTTCCCCACCACAAGGTAAAACCACTTTACCAATGGGAATTACTTTGTACACAAACTTCCAATTTACAGTTGGTTCTGTTATAGTTGTAGACGCTGCTTCTATGGTCTGAAGGAGATTTTGTAATCAGTAATTAAGTTTCTAAATTGTGCTTGACACTATTGTTATTGCTAACTACTTTAGCTGGGATGTCATATCTGTTGTAATCAGTTGTTCTCCCTTCTGTAGTAATACTGGGAAGCTCTGGGGTAATAACCTCACCACAGTGCTACACCAAAGGACCAGGAACTGAGCCATGAAGCTACCAATATCCTATTACTAATTAATTGGGAAGGTCAGATCTTGTAACAGAACAAACCAGGAGTCTTCTACACAAGAAAACATCCCTGAAGCACAGACATTTCCTAGAGATTTTGATACTAGTGATGTGGCAACCTACTACAAAATCTCACAGGAATTATCACATACAACCCCCCCCCACAAAATTAAAAACAAATTTTTGAAATAGAAAATGACCAGACAAAAAGGCAAAATTCAATCTCAGACCTCCAGCCCACCCAGAAAAAGTCCAGGAGACATAGACATAAAATAAATTGGAAGACACTTAAAGTTTCTGAATGATAGTAACTGAAGTAAAGAAACAAATCCATGAAGCTATAGGGGAAATGAGGTCAGACATAATCTCTCAGGTAAAAAAATTCAACATTTATAAAGGAATTGTTCAGCAAGTCTTTAGAGATTAAAAAAAAATACATGATAGAAAAGGATGAAAGCAGTGAATGATCAATATAGGAAAGAAATAGGATGCATGAAATAGTTTCAAATAGATATCCAGAAAACTAAAAATTTCATTGAAATCTGGAAAAACTACATGAATGAAACTGAAGA
Organism: Dolichotis patagonum; assembly: GCA_004027295.1. Lineage (NCBI taxonomy): Eukaryota > Metazoa > Chordata > Mammalia > Rodentia > Caviidae > Dolichotis > Dolichotis patagonum. The sequence goes on from PVJX010002262.1 coordinate 70,937, forward strand.
CAGATTTTCAAACCTGGAGGACAGGATCATGACTAATGATTATGAAAGGAAAGAGCTCCTGAAAATAACAAAAGATCAGGAAATAGCAATTCAACAGCTGCAAGACGACACAAAGGAAAATAACATAAGAATGAAAAGCAAGAGTCAACACAATTGACACAAAAAATTATTTACAGAAGTAATAGCAGAAAATTACCCAAGCATGGGAAAAGAATCTGACATACAGATTATTGAAGTATATAGAACTCCAATTACCCATATAAATGTACACCCAGACATATAATAATCAAGATCCCAGAAATTCAGCATAAGAACAGAATTTTAGGGAGGAGCTAAAGATGGCAGACCAGTGAGCAGCAGGATACAGAGCCTCGCTAAGAGAGACAGCTCAGGTGCCAAAATAAAACATCCTGGCGAGGTCCTGACAGAGGGCCACGGAATCTCTCGACCCAGGAAGAAACTGAAGGGAAAGAGCTGGTTAAACATGAAGTCCTGGGACTACCATTAGGGAAGCTAAGATTAGCGGTCATGGCACTCTCACCGAGCCACCTGAATTCCTTCTGCCGATACTGACTGGAGTGCCAGAACTCATACTGATGCGATTGGCCTGAGCTGCCCCTTGCGTGTGAGGAGCTGAGCCGCCCTGTGTGCAACTTGCCCAGAACTGCTGCAAAATTGTGCTGCAGCTGTGCTGAAGTCAGAGGTTGGGGAGCCCAATGGAAAAGGGAGCCAGAGAGGGACTGGCATTAACTGGAGGTGAATGCTGGAAATAAGACCCTCCCACAGGAAAGGGGCAGCCACAGGATGACATGTTGGAGTCAGGCAGGACAGGCCTGAACTAAGAATGGCAGTGACTTCAGTTGGTTGCTCCCCTCCCAGAGCAGATTGGTGAGATCTGCTTGGCCTGAGTCCACCCCTGACTGGGACCCAGTAAGTCCTCCCAAACCAATTCCCTATGTGCAGCATGCACTAAAGCAGTGAAGGCCCTCGAAGGTTGACTGGCCTGGAGGGGAGGGGCCAGCATACGCCACCCCTGCTTGCACCTCAGTGACCAAGAGCAAACTGGAGAGGGCAGAAACCACTAGCGAGCATGCTTCAGAGGAACCATAACCAACAAGGAAAGGGCCTGGGAACTCCCACTTGTATGGAAGAAACCAAGAACATGACAAGAGAAAGAAATAAGAAAAAGACCCCAGCCTCAACCCTGAGAATATTGATCGAGGAGAGGTAAATATAAAAGAGATTGAGGGCCTCAAACATGCAATATCAAATACAGCATCCGCGGACATAAAGAGATATCTTCAGGATCTTGTAGATGAGCTCAAAGCTGAAATATTAATTGAAGTAAAGCAAGACATAAGTAGATTAATAAAAGAAATGCTAAATACCTCTCAAGAAGACACAGATGGAAGAATGGAGGAACACAAAAAAAGGAGAGAAACATTTGATACAGAATATAAAAAACCTAGAATACATGAAGCAGATTCAAAGAGATTATCAGGAAATTAAAAACTCCATTGAAAGCTGGCAAAATGTTTGAAAGAAACTAAGGATAGACTATCAAAACTTGAAAACAGGTTTGTCATGTGTTATCATGAAAGGAAAGATCTCTTAAAATTAACAAGGAAACAGGCAGTAACAATAAAAAGCCTAGAAAATGACAAGAGGATCCATAATCTAAGAATAAAAAACGTGAATGAAGAAACAGGACTCAAAACAAAGGAATTACAAAGGCTATTCACAGAAATAATTAAGGAAAACTTCCCAAGCACAGGAAAAGGAAATGATATTCAGATGTATGAGGCATACAGAACTCCAGCCACCTAGAACAAAAACAGAGCTACATCCAGACATATAATAATCAAGATCCCAGAAATTCAATATAGGAGCAAAATATTAAAAGCTGTCAGAGAAAAAAAAGCAGATCACCTATAAAGGAAGACCCATCAAAGTCACAGCAGACTTCTAGACACAGACCATCAAATCAAGAAGAGTTTGGAGCGAAGTATTCCAAGCCCTGAAAGAAAATAGCCTCCAGCCCAAATTGATGTATCCTGTAAAACTGTCTCTAGAAATTAATGGAGAAACAAGATGCTTCCATGACAAAGAGGAACTGGGAGAATTTGTGACCACCAATCCAACCCTACAGAGAATACTGAAGGACATTCTAGAGAGCAAAAAATAAAAATACCATGATTTCAGGAACAGTGGCAGAGAGGCCTTAATGATGGGACAGATAGTGGAATGAAGGAGAAAAGTAGACACCCACTGGCAGAAAAATAGCATAACAGAAATGAGGCAGAAAAGGTTGTATAATCTCTAACATAGATGGCTTTGATACACTTAAAAAAAGAAAAGAAACACAGGTAGAGTAGATCAGGAGGTAGGGTCCACCAATATGCTCTGTATAGGAAATATAATTAACCTGAAAAAGGCCTTATCGGCCGAAAATCAAATATGAGAAAACAATGCTGTATGTGACAGGGAACCAGAGAGAAATAAGGGCAACTCGACCAGCACCTGCAGATAGGTTGAAAATACAGGATACTTATGTGCAGTGGAGAACTACTCAGCTATAAGGAAGGAAATCCTTGAGGCGTTTGTAGGTAAAAAAAATACAGCTTGAGATCAAGTCCAGGAGTGAGAAGGTTCGGAACCACTTAGGTAAATAGCAGATTGCTCCTCAATCTAAAACTGAGGGGTTTGGTGGGACCCAAAATACGCAGCACCCTATCGGAGTGAAAGGGGAGGAATTGTCTAAAAAAAGAAGGCAGAGGATATTGTTAATAGTGTATCAGGATCTAAAACCCACATTACTCACACTGCTCTGTTTAGATGGATTATATTCTGTTCCATTTTTATTACTTGTACAAGATTTGAGGGCACAGACAGCTATCCTGAAAATAGCAGGATATAGTACTGTAATCATTCTTAATTTCCTATTAACTTAATCTGAAGCCCTGTATAACTTACACTGTTTTATCATGACTAATCTCAATTTAACCTGGTTTGTTAGATTGCTGTTTTGTATTGACAGATCATATTCAAATCTATTATGATTGATAGTACCAAGTCTGAGAGTATAGGCAACTACACTGAAGTTGACAAGATTCACTAGGATACCCACTCTGGTTTATTACCTGCTTTTGAAGTTTTACAGAGTCTACAATGTTTTGTTTTTATTAATGTTGTTATGTACTGCTATATTCAATTATACTATGCCTGACGATATGGACAGTTCTATTGAAGATAACAAGAGAGAACACCATAACCATTGTAGATCACCCTGTGCTGTGGTTTTATATGACTTTTTTGTTTCACGTTTTTATAGGAATTTGTTTTGTTTTGTCTTGTGTTTTGTATGTGTTTTTTCCTCTAATACAGAAAGGATAGAAGTACATGTGGAGAATCATGCATGTGTAGATCCTATAAACTGTCTATGAGAACTGATTATGTAATGCATGATGAAATGAACAACTACTTTGAAGAAAAACAGACACTAAAGTACCCAGTGCTGATTCCATAGTGTCATGAAGTGAAACCCAGAATACTATTATTCTTTGTTCAGAGTGATTTTAGCCAGTTTTGTTTTGTTTAATTTCAGCATACATTAAGGTATGGACAGCTATTTTGAAGAGAATGAGAGACACCATGACAGTCATTGTTGGCTTCCCCATTGTCTGGTCTTGAAGACCTAAAACACCTTCCTCATCCTGTTCAGATCAGTTCCATACTATGTTGTTTCATTGAATTCCCTGTATGTGATAATATGGACAACTATTTGGAAGAAAACAAGAGTCAATATGTTAAGAGAGTGAATATCTCTGATTGTCTAGCTTTGAAATTTATGTCTCTTACATTGCTTTCTTGTGACCCACTGTGTTATGTTTTGTTGTGTTTAATTTTGCCCTCCTTAAAATAAAATTTTAAAAAAATCCAGAATTTTAAAAACAGAGAAAAAACCAGATCACCTATAAAGGAAAGCCCATCACAATTGTGGCAGCCTTCTTACCACAAACTCTTTAAGTCAAGAAGAGCTTAAAGTATTCCAAGTCCTAAAGGAACACAACTTCCAACTCTGATTAATGAACCCTGCAAAACTATGTTTCAAAATTAATGGATAAATAATAGAGTTCAATGACAAAGAACAAGTGAAGGAATTCATGACAACCAAATCTATCCTACAAAGAGTACGGAGAGATATTCTAGACAAGGACAAAAACTAGCACAATTCCAACAACAACAACAGAAAGAAACCACCAAGCAGGGCAAACAAACCGGAGAAAAGTGGGAAACCAACAGCTGGAAAATAACATGACAAAAACAAGCTGATGCATATCAATTATTATCAATATGAATGGCCTCCATTCATCAAACAAAAGAAACAGACTGGTAGAAATGAAACAAGACCCAACAATATTCTGTATACCAGAAACATTTGATTAAAAAAAAATTCATGAACTAAAAGTCAAAGGATGGAAAACAATATTTTATGAAACAGGAACACAGAAAAAGCAGGGGAAACTATTTTGTTTGCAGACAACGTGAAATTTAAGCCAATGGTGATCAAAAGAAATAAGGTCACTACATACTCATTAGGAGAAAAATTCAAGAGGAGGAGATAAAAATCATGAATATGTATGGACTAACTACAGGAGCACCCAGCTGTATAAAACATATATTAATACACATGAAAAATCAAATAAGCAATTACACAATTGTAACAGGAGACATTAATATTGTATTATCACAAAGAGATAGACCAAAAAATCAGCAAAAAAATAATACAACTGAACCAAAGCTATGAACAAATGGACTTAGTAGATATTTGCAGAATGTCCCACCCAAAAACCTCAGAATATATATTTTTCCCCAGCTGCACATGAGATGTTCTCTAATATGGACCATATACTAGCCCATAGAACTTGTTTAAGTGAATTCAAAGGAACTGGAATTATCCCATGCATATTATCTTGCCATAGTGTAATAAAATTGGAAATTAATGTCAAAAGAAACCAAAAAACATGCTTGGAAATTAAATGACACCCTCCTAAACAACCAATGTGTCACAGACAAAATTAAAGAAAAAAATAAGCAATACCTACAATCAAATGAAAATGCAAATACAACTTATTATAACCTGTGGGATGCAATGAAAGCATTCCTAAGAAGGTAATTTATAGCAATGAATTCTCACATCAGGAAAACCAAATGAGCACAAATAACCTAATTCTGCACCTCAAGTTTCTAGAGCACATCAAGCCCAAGGCCCATATAAAGAATGAAATTATAAAGATCAGAGAAGAAATTAATGAAGTTAAGATAAAAATACAAAGAATTAATGAGTTGAAGAGTTGGTTCTTTGAAAGAATAAATAAAATTGATAAACCTCTAGCCAACCTTATCAAAAAAGGAAAGAGAAAAAATTCAAATTCATGCAGTAAGGAAAAAAAAAAATGAAACCAGTATAGACCCTGTGGAAATTCAGAAGATCATCAATACCTACTTTGAAAATCTTTACTCATACAGGGTAAAAAACAAGAAATGGACAGATTCCTAGAAACATGAGTTACCAAAGCTTAATCCAAAGATATAAAACTTTTAAATAACACAATGTCAGTTAATGAAATTGAAAATGTAATTAAAAAGTTACCAACAAAAAACTCAGATCCTGATGGATCTATGCCTGAGTTCCACAAGAAATTTAGAGAAGTTTTAACACCAACACTCCTCAAACTCTTTAATGAAACTGAAAAGGAAGTAATTCTCGCTAACATGTTCCTGATGACAAGAATTAACTCTGATACCAAAACTAGAGAAAGACCCAATTAAAACAGAGAACTAAAGGCCAGTCACCCTAATGAACATAGACAGAAAAATTACTCAATGAAATACTAGCAAGCAGAATGCAGCAAATCATCAAGAATTTATATACCATGTCCAAGAGGGATTCATCCCAGGAATGCAGGGATGATCAAACATACATCAATAATCATAATAGACCATATGAACAGAGCTAAAGACAAAAATCACACGATCATTTCAACAGATGCAGAAAAAGCTTTTGCTAAAGTCCAGCACTCATTCATGCTAAAAACCCTACAGAAAATTGGAATAGATAGTCTTCATCTCAATCTTATAAAAGCCATCAACAACAAACCAACAGCCAACATCATATAACTGGACAAAAACTGAGGAACAAGATAAGGATGTCCACTAGCACCACTCCTGTTCCATGTAGTTCTGTAAACATTAGCCAGAGCAATTAGATAAGAGAGAGAAACAATTTTAGAAAAGGATAGGAAAGGAAAAAATTAAACTATCATTAATCTCAGATGATATGATACTTTACATAGAAGACCTCAAAAACACCACCAAAAGATTTCTAGAATTAATAACCAAATTCAGCAGTGTAGTTTGATACAAAGTCAACAATAAAAATCTATAGCATTCCCATACACAAACAACTAACTCACTGAGAGAAATTTAGAGAGACCATTACCCTTCACAATAGCATCCAGAATAATGAAATACTTAGCCATCAATTTATCAAAGAAGCCTGGGATGTACCTCAGTGGCATAGTGCCTTCTTGGCAAGTGCAAGGTCCTGAGTTCAAGTCCATGTGCTCCCTGCCCCCTCCAAAGATTAACAAAGAAGATAAAAGATCTATACATTGAATATTACAGCAATCTGAAAAAAGTGATCGAAGAGGATTTCAGAAAATGGAAGGATCTCCCTTGAGCAAGGATAGGAACCAACATTGCTAAATGGCTGTACTCCCAAAACTGTTGCACAGATTGAAGTTGGCTGCCACAGTGTGATAAAACTCTGACAGTATAAAATCATGAGAATCATGGAATGCTCATGTAGGAAATAATGAGATGTTGGGGGAAAGCAGATATATTTTAATTTTAAAAGAAACGTATCCATGTCTCAAGATGGAAGAATGGAATGAGATGTATCCCACATTGTTACATGCGTGAAAGACCATTAGTAGACACTAAAGATTTTGCATTTCTTGATATAGTCATGTAAAAATTTAAATGGATATTCCTGGAGGCATTGTATATATCATATATGCTTAAAACTTCAGATAAAGCCATCTGAAAGTTTATTTACAAACACACAATTGTTACAAATATGAATAATTTTGGTAGTTCTCATAACAGTGTGAATGTGGTCTTGAATAAAGTATTTGTCTAAGGTTTATTTCATTTTCAAACAGTAACTATGTTCTAGTCCTCACCTATGACATGCAGTTAGATTTGTGATTTTACTGTATCATTTAAATATTTAGCTGGGCATAGGTTTCTCATTAAATAAAGAGTTAATGAGTCATACTGTTATATTAGTCTAATAGCATGAAATACTGTTTATATCCAGTTCACCACACAATATAATGTTTCCTACCCATTTTCAATTAAAAGATACTGCTTTATATATATGGCAAGGTTAGTGAAGAGGATAATTATGTTTATAAACTAACAAATCTCCAAATTACCATTCTAAAAACATTCCACCCCTTAACTCTATGTACTTTCTAGTGGTAAGTCAACTTGATAGTAAAAATTAAATATGTATTTTCATAAATAATGTTGAAAACATAGCTGACCTTGAATATGGTTTGTTTAAAAAGTAAGACATTCTACATTGAGAAACAATACAGAGAACACAAAGTGAGAACTCAGGGTCAAGAATTTCAAAGAGTTCTTTAAAGAACCGTTGCTCTAAATATGAGCATAAAGATCATACTGAAGAATGTTGGCACAAAATAAAAAACTTTTCTTTTTGTACCATGGGTGCTGTCATGTATAAGCTGTTGTGGAAAGTAGAGAGGAAATAATGCTTAAATTAAAGAATGTATTCTCCATTTATATAGAAGTATCTGCTCATTCAAATATTTAGAATATTTGAAGCAAAGTATGGTGATGTACACTTGTAATTCCATCACTCTGGGAGACTGAGGCAGAAGGATGGCAAGTTCCTACCCAACTTGGGCAACTCAGCAACTTAGACTGTGTCTCAAAATTTGAGGCAAACGGGCCAGGGATTTAGCTCAGCGGCACAAGTACTTGCCTGGCAAGTGCAAGGTTGTGAGTTTGACCCCTGGTACCAAAAAAAATAAAAAATAAAAAATAAAAGGGGGGCAAGGATGGGAGACGTAGATCAATGCCAAGGGCCTGGGTTCAATCCCCATCATTGAAACAAACAACCAAAAGCATCCATATACCACATTGAGAGAGCTGTTAATATTTTAGTCTCTTGAAGCTAAGAGTCAGAGCAACAGCAAGAGCAAATGGCTCCATCAGAAAGCTTTGAAGGCAGAGCGCACCAGACATGTGAGACTGGAAGACCCTGTAATGGGAGATGAGCTATTTCTGACTTGACTGATCCTATTTTCTATGCGAAGTCACCATTCAAAACACAAACCCCACGGAAAAGATTTAAAATTGTCATACGCTGTTGCTGTTACTGTTCAGAGATAATTATATTCAACGTGTTCCAATACAGACATCTGTTGTATGCTCTGAAATGTTTTGCTGTATGGCCATCCAGCAATAAACAGCTCACTTTTTTAGGAACAGTTCTTTCCATGTTCATTAGATTGTTAGGAAACATTTTCCTGTTTTATTAGTTTTCTATTGCTGTTGTAACAAATTACTACCAACTTTGTGATTGGAAACACATTGAATATCACAGTCCTGTAGGTCAGAAGTCCAATATATGCTTTGCTGACTACAATTAAGGCTTTGGTAAGCCTGTGTTTCTTTTTGAAGATTAAGGAAAGAAATGTTTTCTTTATTTTTGTCTAAAGGTCACTCAGATTCTTAGATCATGGTCCTTTTGTCCCATTTCAATGCCATAAGCACTGCATCTATCTGTACATTTCCTGTAGTTGTACCTCCCTCTGAATGGCAGCACTTGGAAAAGTTTCTCTGCTTTAAAGGATTCTTGTGATACATTAAATACTTCTTTATATTCTAGGAAAATTTCCTCAACTCAAGGTACAAACATTTAGTCACATCTGCAAAGGTTCCTATTGTTCTACATGATATGTTCACAAGTTTCAAAACTTAGTATATGGATATTTGGAGTGAAACATTGTTTTGTCTACCATACTTGTATTAGGTTTAAATATTTAATACATTGACTCTTGACTTAGCCTATAGGATTGTGATGCAAAGACAGGCATGATATACTTTTCTATAGCATAATCGTACCATATATTGTAACGTCTTCAGGGCCTTGTTTTTGAACCACTTTTTATGTTCTCACCAACCATAGTACAGTTTTAAACCCAATACCATCCTTGTGAGTCCTGCCACCTTTTCCAATTTTTTCTTAAAATATGGTATTTATAAATAATATGAACCATATTCATACATATGTCCTTGGCTTCAATAATTTTATGCCTAGAGAGAACTATATTCATGTATAACCTGTAAATCTAAAAGTGCAGAGAGTTGGAGTTCCCTCCATGGCTAATTTATGTTCTTAACATTTCATGATATATTGATGTATTTTGAAAAGAACATGGTATGTTGTCCTTTTCAAAATGTGTAACACATATTCAGACAGAATGGAATGTTATGCTACTTGAAAGCACTATTAAACTGTCTTTCCAGCAACTTGATTTCAGTTCAGTTCAATTCCACAGTCATTTATGGAACATTAATGCTTATCTTATGAAATAATCTTCATGCTCATTGGGAAGAAGAGACAAAATGATTTAATTGTGTTATGGTAAATGAAATGATAGATGCATCATGTAATGGTATGAGAAAGTAGCTTTGTGTTGAACAACTGATCTGAAACTCTTTCTGGATTGTTAGCTAAATGATACTGAAATGGTGAGGAGTTAGGAGCATGAACTGATGGGAAAAGCACTCCGTAAAGCAGAAAGTAGAAAAAGCCAAAAGTCATTGCAGTACTAAACAATAGGGAGTGAATATATTCAGGAAATATTAAGGAGTCCCATGGATAATACTAGCTATTTTAAATTTAGATTATTGTTTACACTTACCAGCTAAGTTTTGTAGGTGCCTTGATTTTTAATTGTAACAACAATCCTGCTGAAAAGGACAGTATAAATTTGTTAGTTTATGGAACTGAGACACAAAATGGTTAAGCAATTTACTAAAAATGTGTGGAAAATCTGTGATTTGAAACCATGGAAATCTGCATTTAGAGTCTATCTGCAAACATTATGCTACACTGGCTCTCAGTAGTAAGAGAATACAGAACCAAAAACGGTGGCTGGCAAGTCAAGAAATACCAACAGGAATTTTTGTTAAAAGTTTAAACTTTAACCAGTAAATGAAAGACTTTCTTTGATGGGATTACATAGATGAGCAAGATGGTCATATTGCACTGCATATCGTGTGTGTGTGTGTGTGTGTGTGTGTGTGTGTGTGTGTGTGTGTTTTGAGGCAGAGATAATAAGGAGGGAAATGGACTTGATACTAAAAGGAAAAATAATACAGGTAAAACATGACATGGATTACAGCAAGATTAGTAAAGTGTGCTGAAAGTGAAAAATACTGAAGCAGTTAAATAATAAAACTAGTTGATAATTTATACATAAGAATGCATGTGAGGAAAAAAAAAGAGAAGGAATATGGTTCTAATGATGTTTGAATTTTTTTAATACCCTAAGCTGGATACAAAATGGGCAGAAAATGGGTTAAAAGTTACAGTAGTTGCCTCTGGGAAATTCAGGCTATGCCACTAGGTGGCAGACAACATGTTAGTACTTTCATTGTGTGAATTCTGCCAACCTTTACCCACGCTTGAATGACTCCTCAGTAAAATTTTGGATGTTTAAGGAACTTAGAACATTGACACCAGTTCTCTACTTTTCATGTATTATTAGTTTCTGGCCACACGATGGCATCCTTTCCTCATAATTCCTTATACTGATCTTTCTCTTTTAAAGGTAATACATTTAGACAAATAATAGTTGGAATAAAAGACATGTACACTATCAGAATATTCCCCTAAAATATTTAGAAAACAAAAAAAACCCCAAAAAATTAATGGGTATAACACTGGCGGCACATTATTTCAAATGAAATTTGAAATTGCTGAAAAATATGAATTAATCAGAAATATTAAGTTGTAAAAGAGATGATGAAGAAGCATAAATATTTAACTATTTGAGAACAGAATGCTGGTTCAGTGATTTAATGATTGATTTAATACAAAATTTGTAAATCAATCCATTTTTCAATTTATCTGAAATACAAGAATAAAAATATGTATATTAAATATCAGCATATTATTAGGCTGCATTCTACTGTACGTATTTGTATGAGTTGTATATATGTTTCTGCCAAGTTTGAATATATGTATTACCAAACTTAGTCTTTGACCTTTGATTAACAATAATATTGATGATGACACTACCAGTAGAACACCTTATAGTTTGCTGGGACTTCATAAGCTTCATTTCATAGGATGTTGAAGGACCTCAGGTAAAATGTGGAGATCTGATAGATTCTTTTTTAAAATTTTTTTTATTTTAAAGAGAATAAAACAAAAGAGGGCAGAACAAAGCAGATCAGAACAGAACAACATAAGCAACACAGCACTTTACAATAAGACAACCGGACATTAAAAGTAACTATCAAAATATCTCTTTCTCTGCTATAGTTAAGCCTAGTTTCAAATATAATAATATCAAACATAACAAAATACTATAAAACCATTCAAAAGAATGAAAGAATTACAGGACATTCTGAACCGAATAACAGAGAATGATCATTGGCTACTATAATACCTCATTTTCTTTTTTTGTGTGTGTGTGTGTGCGTTTTTTTATTTTAAAAGGGAGTAAAATTAAACGTAACAAAACAGAACAGAATGGGACATAAGAAAGCATAAATTTCAAAGCTAGACAACCAGAGATCTTCACTATCTGTCACACTGTATCTTGTTTTCTTCCAAATATGGTTTTTCCTTATCTTTGCATATGGAGAGCTCGTACTAAATAACATAGCCAATCTTTTCACAAGATGTGTAGTTCACTGGCTCCTACTTGCTAGGCAAGGGGGACACGGGATGGGGGACAGGACGACATGAGGTGTCTGATTCTCAGCCCACACGCAGGCAGGATCACAGTCACAACCAGTCACAACAGGAAGAGCTCCTTGTTCTCCCGGCACCCCAAATCAACCTTACGGTGCAGGTCCTGAGGCACCAGGGTCTCTTTCCTTTAGGCCGCCGAAAGTCTGCCACACTCTCAGCCACCCCCAGAGAGGGGTGGAGCTCCTTGTTCTCCCGGCACCCCAAGTCAACCACACAGTGCAGGTCCTGACGCACCAGGGTCTCTCTCCTTCGGACTGCTGAAAGTCTGCCACACTCTCAGCCACCCCCCAGAGAGATGAAGAGCTCCTTGTTCCCCAGCACCCCCAGTCAAACACATGGTGCAGGTCCCGATGCACCAGGGTCTCTTCCCTGCAGGCCCCCCAAAGTCCACCATCCTCACCTGCTATTTCTTTCTGATGAATTGACCATTCCATTTCCAAAGTTCTGAAATGGCCAACAGACCACAGAAAGAATTCTCTTTAGGCTCCTGTTTGAAACCAGCAGCTACAGCGATCTGCTGGCCTTGCTTCAGGGCCACTAATATCTCATTTTCAATTAAAAAAAATTTGTTTATGCTATCACATATATTAAAATCCCAATAAGACACAACATGATAGAACCAATGGTAATAGCAGAGTGATCTGATAGATTCTTGACCAAGATATTTACTACCATTTCCTACTGTCATTTCCACATTTATACCAGCTTTGGTACAACTTTTAACATTATATTTTGACTTGATAGCCTAAATATGTCACAGTCTTTTACATTATTGAAACAGTAGAAGTAAATGGCTCATGCTGTTTTAACTTATACTAAGTGACTTGAGAGGGGCTTATAAAATCTGAAAAGTTAGTCTTCTTTTTCAGATCAAAGAGGCCCTTCCATTTTTCACATCAGGTGCAGTCTGTTGGGAGTGATTCCTCTCTTGGTCTTCGATAGTATTCCAGTTCTCTATTGAGAGTCTGAATAGCTGATATTCAGCTCACACATAGCATCTTTATGTTAAGACATTATTTAAAGGAAGACCAAAAATAATGAGTTCATGTTTAATCTTACTTCATCTAATGCCCCTCCCACAGCTCTCCAGAAAGACATCCTGTTGCATTCGCCAACAATGTCTAGCTTTACAAATTAGAGAACAATTTTCTGTTTTGATTGCATCTTCATGGAGAGACGTATCATTTTTTTGCAGTGCTGTTCTCCTAAGGTTTTTTTCTATGCTTCCAGCTGTTTCTTCTCAGTTTATTTTACCCTATCTCCTTTGCTTCTACCTCTGTACTGAGATAAATATCAGATTTAATTATCTACCTCAGATCTCTTCTCTATCTCAGATCTCTTCTCTGAGTTCAAATCTTATAGCGACAATTGAACTCTTGGGATTTTATACTTCCACCCCATAATGAAAGATATGATTATCTGTACTTTTATTTGTTTAAGCTAGAAACCTGACACTTATTCCCAATCCCCTCACCACGAATGCCCATATTAGAATCCAATCCTTTAACATATCAAATGTCTTTCATATTATGTCTCAATTAGATTTACTTTTCTATCTGCGATGCCATAAATTGATCTACTCCAGTATCTCCCATTTGGACAGTTTTTATTGGCCTCCTAATTGGGGTTGTTTCATTCTTGTTCCTCTTTCAATGCACTCTGGAATGATAGTCATAATAGTCTTATAAAATATTAAAACAATGTCACTGTGCACTAATCTTCAATGACTTACGTTTGTATGTAGAATGAAATTCTAACTACTAACATTGCTTAGTTTGACTGGTGCTTACCTGTTCTTAATCTCAAGTAACTTTCCTATTGTTCCACAGCCACCAGCCTTTGTGCATATTCTCGGCTCTCTCAGTATTTCATTCTATCATTCAAATGTTTTAACTCTAATGAATCCTTATGTGCTATGACTCTTTCGCATTTTTCAAGTATCAGATTAAATAACACTACCTGGGAAAAGCAGCCCTCTCTTTATGATCCTCAGTATCCATTTTTTTTTTAATTTATAGTACTTCAATCTGTTAGTATTAACCTGTGTCTATCCCTTGTTGGAAAGTAAGTGCCCTTGAAGGTGGACAAACTTGATTTTGCTTACTACAGTAGTTCAGCCTTACCTAGTAGGTGACTATTAATATTCATGAACAGTCAATGATTATATTTTTATGCCAGCCAACAGGTGGTTACATTCTGAAGAAGTCACGTGGACAGTGGCAAGTAAGATCAAGAAATTTTGTTGACAACTGTGTAGCAGAGAGAGCTGTCTACCAAGGTCCTGCTGAATAAAACCCCATCTGAAAAGAAGTATAGAAATAAGTACCAAGAAGACAACCAAGCCCCATTTTGTATGGGGATCATGATCTGATTAAATATTAGTAAATAATAATTTAATTATTTTTCATTTATTTTGGCATATATAAAGATATTAGTGGTGAAATATCCCCTTTCAGATGATCTGTGCAGCAGAAAAATATGGAGGAAAAGTTTTTGAAATAGGTGATGTAGCAACATAGGTAATTATACTATTGCAACTATGAACATATCAAATATCTAGATATCAGATTAACTCATAATAAAGCAGAATGTTTGATAATATATAGGATCTTCACTCAGAATTGTAATAACCTGGAATAACTATAGAAAGAATCTAGCCTTTTCTAAAGACTGAAGCTTACCACTTCCTCAGTTTTTCTTTACAGCATATATCAGCTTCTAGTATCTACATGAGTACCTCTTCCATGCCTTATTAAATATATATTTGAAGTTGACAGAAGCATTTTTCTACATCATTTATCCCTGTGTATCATACATTTAGATATTACATGCCAAATAAACTTTTCCTGAATGGATAGAAAAAAATGAACAGAAAGTTTATATCTGCAATGTTAGCAAATACTAGAGTGAATAATTCTGAGAAGGTGAAGACAGTACTTCTAGAAATTCATATTCTTAGTCTTGGAAATGATTTTGGGCATCTGTGCTTTAAAAAAATGAACACACAAATACACAATTATTTGATCTGCAACATTTCAGTAAGTATGATAATACATAACAATCTTCAACAGTAGCAGATTCATTAAGTAAATTTTGCAGCATGCATGCAGTGCAAACCTAAGAAAACAATAAAAATTGTGTTACTGATATATAAAGATAATATATACGTATATATATTTCTCAGTGAAAACTGAGCTTATAGGACAATACTAATAATATACACAATAATATGAGAGAGAACGTTATGTAAGTGAAGGGAATTTGGAGGAACTGTACAGGTCCATTTAGAGTCTCTTCCAGCTAAGAGTAGCACAGAAAATTATAAAAACAAATTTTTTTTTAAAAAGATCTTAATTAAAGAGCCAGGGATCTACTTCAGTGGCACAGCACCCGCTTGGCCATCCTGAATTGAATTCTTGGTCCATAAAAAAGGAGAAGGCTCTGAAAACAGAACATCTAACACTGTAAATATCCTCCAGACTAGTGTCAAGAAAGTCATTAGAAACCAACCAGGGTGCTCTTCTAAGTGGGACTGACTGACCAGTGTGAAAGAAATGGAAGGGTGGTCCAGTAATCCAGAAAGGTACGTGAATACTTTGAAAAAGTTAAAATAACAAAAAGATCTGTGCTCAAGAACAGAAAAAGAAAAAAAAGGAAATAAAGAAGCTATTATAAGTAGGTTTGAATGCTTAGCATATGTACTTAACAAAATTGTTGAGGAGGAAATAGTGGGTATGATAGCTAAATATATGGTGCAGTTTCTCTTTTACTTGGATGTTTTTCTTGAGCAAAGTTCATTGTCTAATTAGAAAAGTTCAGAAACTGAAGGAGATGTTTGAGAGTGTGGCAGACCTTTGGCGGCCTGAGGAGAGAGACACTGGTGCATCGGGACCTGCATTGTGCGGTGCCGGGAGAACAAGGAGCTCCTTCCCTCTCTGGGGGGCAGCTGAGAGTGTGGCCGACTTTCGGAGGCCTGAAGGAGAGAGACCCTGGTGCGTCGGGACCGTGCAGTTGACTCGAGGCGCTGGGAGAAGAAGGAGCTCCTCCCCTCTCTGGGGGCCGATGTAAGCCTGCCGGTGCGTGGGCTGAGAATTGAACATCTCATGTTGTCCTGTCTCCTGTCCTGTGTCCCTCCACCCCTTAGCAAGTGGGAGCCAGTTAACTACACATCTTGTGAAAAGATTGATATGTTATTTAGTATGAACTGCCCATATGCAAAGATATGGACAACCATTTGCAAGAAAACAGGAGACAATATGACAGACAGTAAAGATCTCGGGTTGTCTAGCTTTGAAATTTATGCTTTCTTATGTTCTGTTCTGTTCTGTTTTGTTGTGTTTAATTGTACCCCCCTGAAAATAAAATTTAAATATATATATGTGTGTATATATATATATTTATTTATTTATTAAAAAACAGGGAAAAAAGTGCTCTAAAGGATATAACTGCATGTATAAGTGTGTAAGACAGATGACCACATTATTGTTTTTGTTAGATTGTTGAGCAGAACTGTAAACAGTCTCACTGTTTGAATGTCTACTTTGTATGCTTTAATTTTGTAACTTGAACAACTATTTCCAAGGATGACAGTATGTAACTTATCAAGTAGCGATTTCTTAGTGTTTTTGTTTTTGTTTTGTTGTTTTTTGCCTTTGGAATTCTGTATTGTTGCTACCCTTTTTCTGTTTTGTTTGGTTGTTTTCTTTTTTGTTTTTCTCTTTAAATAAAATTTAAAAAAAATAAATTAAAATATTTTGTTTCAGCAGCCTGATGGTTGAAGACACATATCTAAAATTATTTGGTATGTCTTTAAATAGGTAGGCAATTTTCATGAGCTGTTTTCTTGCTAAATGAAACAGTCATATGAAAGTTTAACCTGATTATTCTAACTAGATTTGTATACCAATGAATATGGGGGTTTCCTTAGTCCTACTTGATTTGTCTCTTTAATAGCTGTAGTTAAACAAGAAACTGTAAACTACTTTGTTGTATCCCAATACAAAATAAAAAAATGTCCACTGAGAAATCCAGTTATGACTTTAGGTTAATATGTGAATTTGAGTATATTTATATATACACATAAATTTTTTTACAGAGATACAGACATCTTTTACTTGTCTTTTTGCACAATCTATCTATATATATATAAATATATATATATATATATATAATATATAATATTCCAGTACTAGAGGTAACCTTGACTTATTCCAGCAGAGAGCAGTGCTAGCTAAATTCTATTATTTTTTAAAATACTCCACAGAGACTATTTGGAAGACAGTTTTGAGGCAAGCATTATGAATATCTCCTAATAGCATTATTTTGAATAGGAAATTAAGAGAGCTTTTCCCAGAGGGAGATACACTATTTTCATTTCAGCGACATTGATTCCCACTACACACACTTCTATGACCTTGAATAAGTAAATGAGTCAATATAGTCCTATCTTCAAAGCAGAATTCTATAATGGCTTCAGATATTGATATGTCATTTGGAATTTAAATATCCATCTCACAAATGTGTATGATAGCAAATTCAAATGAGTATACATTTTTTAGCTATAGAATTGGAGGGTTTAGTCATGAATTTAGAGTTATCATAAACTAATTTCTTTTTTACTACTGAAAGAATTGTTTTTTCCCCCGTAATATTGCAAGTAGCATATTAAAGTGTTAGAGATTCAGTCTTTAGTCAATCTCCATTGAAAGTACTTTTCCAGAAGTACATTACAGACTGTGTTTGTATTTCTTTAAAATTTATTGTTTCAGCAAAAAGTTTATAGCTAGATGAGATCTCCAGCTGATAACACCCAGATAAAATTTGAACAGTAATAACTATACATCACATCAGACAAACATAAACTAGAGTTCCTCTTCTTTATTTTTCTTCTATCTTTATTTTTAACTACACACATTGAAAACACCAAAAAGAGAGTTGTTCAATAAAGGTCACATTTCTTGATTTGACATTCAGTTGTGATATAGGAACTTCTGTAGAATAAGTTTCTGGTTAATTTTATAAATAAACGATTTTAGTAAAATGCTACTTATTTTTGAATAGTTACAAACACGTGCTTAAGTCGGGAAAATAGCCACAATACTACGACACTTAAAACCATTGTTACGGCTTAGGTCTAAAATGTCTTCCAAAAATCTCTGGTGCATGGAAGGTGATGGAATCACGGAGCACTATACTCAGTGTATTCATCCACTGATTAGTAAGTAGCTAAATGTGCTGGTTGGAAATGGGTCATTAGGGTTATGACTTGCAAAAGTATACTGTTGTTCCCACCCCATCTCTTTACCCTCTGCTTCCTTGCTTCTGTGATTTGGGCATGTTTTCCTCTTTCATGTCCCATTGCAATCCTGTTTCTGTCTTGAAGCCAGACAGTCAAAATAAATATCTCCTTCTTTAAATTATAGTTGTTACATTTTTTTATTCCATCAGTAAGAAAGATGGTAAGTCAGATTTGGGTACCAAAGAAGTGAAGTCATTGCTGTGTCTATACATAACCACGTGGTTCAGAATCTTTTTTAAATGGTTTGTAACAGGGCTTTGGAAATGTTTGGAGATGGCAGATAGAGAAGCCTTAGAATCCTCTAAACTGAGATTGATTAGAGATCTTGGTCAGAATTCAGAAGACCAGAGTGCTGACAGGAATCCAGACAGTAAAGTCTGGATCAGGAGGGTCCTGTTGGCAATAAGGACTGCACTGACAGTTGAACTAGAGGCCAGGTGTGTTACACTCCCACAGAAAAATAGTCTTCATTTGGTCCATGTCCTGAGACTGTGCAGGAGCCTAAGATTAAAGATGGTGGAATAATTAATCTGGTGGATGGCACTTTAAAGCAGTTGAAAATTCAGGCTGTATCAGCCTGACCTGCACTGAAAATCAGGAACAAAAAGCAGATGTGAAAATTTATAGTTTCATTAGAAAGGAAGTACCTTCAAAGTTGGGGCAAACAAGCCTGTGGTTATTAGAAAGATTTATCATTAAAAAGTAGCCATGTACTTTGCAATAGCATGAAGAGAAATATGATTTGAAGGCCTCTCAGGAACGATCAAGACCCCACACTTCACATGGTTCATGTATGCAACACATAAAGCTTTAATTTGAGAATACAGTCCTTGGGCACCCTGCTTATGAAGGTCTCTTAAGGAATCAGTTTTTGGATTCATTTCACAATGCTCAGCCATCCATGGACTCAGAGACCTATGCATCCTTGATCCAAGGTAGCAAGGCTACTGTTAGGACTGACAGAAGACCTTGATGTCACCCACATGATACTGGTTTCATTGGTGTGAAGAATATAAGAACTGTCAGATCAGAGAGGCCAGGCAATGTGTCCCTAAGAAGGCAATGTGTGAAGCTGTGAGAGAGAAACCAGCAATGAAGTGAAGACACCAGGCAGTTGGAAATGCCAGGAACCTGGGCTGTCTGCTGAGGAAAACCAGACCAGTGAACTTTGAGAGAGGCTATGAGGGATGCTGCCACCAACAATGTTGTAGTTTCAGAATTTCCCAAGCTTTTTAGAGTTCACATCACCAGCACCTGCCCTGGGTGCCAGACATGGAGCTGTGGGGTTCATTGTTACCCTGTTGATTTTGGTCCTGCTTTAGTTCAATTTTTATCTAATCCTTTATCTCTCCCTTTTGGAGTGAGAATATTTACTCTGTGTCAATGTATATTGGAAGTAATTAAATTTCACAGCTAAGAGTTTGCTTTGAGTCCCAGAGGAGAATTTAAGCTTTTACTTTTCAGCAGTGCTGGAACCTGCTAAAACTTTGGTGACTTCTGGAAATGAACGAAATGCATTTTGCATAATGGAATAGATGTAAGCTTTGGGTGGCATAGAGGTGGAATGTTATTGTTTAGATCTAATTGTCCCCCAAAGATTGTCACAAGTTTATGGGTTTCTGGATCATGGGGATACTATACTTATCAGTGGATTCATCCATCAAAGATTTTAGTAGCTGGGTGTGCTATTAGAAGATGTAAACTAGTTGAGTTGGGTCACTAGAGAAGTGACCTGGAAAAGTATATTTCTTCCCTGGCTCTTTCTTCTCTTTGTGTGTCCTGGCTGCCATAGGTTGAGACCTTTTCCTCTACTGTGCCTTCTACCATTTATTTTCTTCCTCGGAACCAGCTGAAACTGGGAGCCAAAATAATCCTCTCCTTTCATTTGCAAGTATCAGGTATTTCTCTCAGAGACAAGTTGCTAAGACAAAGAAGATATGATTCAATTAAGAAGTAAATTTCATATGGCACTTGGAAAATGAAGGCTAACCAGCTTATCTTGCACACCTTACTAGTCATGAGTATCTCTCATGTCTGTATGACATCTGTGTCTCTCATTAACTATTAGGACAGAGGTATCTTGCCACTATAGAAATATCTGTCAAAGACTTTGCAATTAACCAAACTTAGACTTGAATTCTGCTCCCACTTATAATTATTTAGATATAGGGAAATTATTTAATTTTTTAAGCTTTGTACACAAAATGGAATTATATGTATATACATTAAAAAGTTTGACTAATATTAAACATTATATTTATATTAAATTAATGTATATACATTAAAAAGTTTCACTAATATTAAAACAGTGTGATACATATAAGTTAACACCATTCATGCCAATCAGAAGTACTTCATTACTTAGTAGATGTCATCATAGCTATATTTATAGATTCCAGATGAAATGAAACATTGACATGATGGTGCTAAATTTTATATTAAATTAAGTTGGATTACAATATTAATTGTTGCATAATTTCCTGCCTGGCAAGCATGAGGTTGTGAGTCTGACCCTCCCTGTACCAAAAACAACAAAAGAAAGGGTAATTATTAAATGTGTTTTGTGATCTCTACCTGTGAATAAGAATACATGTAATATGCTGTAATCCCACAGATTTATGTGTTTTCCCTAAACACATCTTCTTTGTTTTTGTTTCTTTCCTTCCTACTTTTCACCAACACCCTCCATTTCAGCAATACTCTGCCCTCGTCTGTGGGCCTTTTAAAGCCATATGCATTTCTGAAAACTCAATTAAGCTATGTATCGTCTATGAAGTCTTTTCAGAAAACTCAAACTAGATCTGTTCCTTTCTTCTATTTCTGCAGTATTTGTCTTTTTAAAATTGTTAAAACTATTTGTGAAATGTGTTTCTCTCTGAGCCTGTGAGCTGCTGGTGCCAAATAACATATATACTCAGTTTTTTATTCACCAAACTTCATAACACCATCTCATGCACACAGTGTATTCATTCATTTCATTTTCCAGGACATGTTTCAGCCTTTTCTGTGTGCAAGACATCAAGGGTAAATGTATAAATAACATAGCTAGAGTAATACTCAAAAATAAGGGATAAAGGTTTGAACTATTTTACCTGCCTAGTTTTACATTTATAGTTGCTGCTGCCATCAAGAACACAGCTGAAAACCTGAGAAAAATGGAAAAAGGCTCTAACTACTAATGAAAAACAATTTTGTTAAGACCATATCTGACTGTGTAGGCTGCTCAATAGCCAGATCAGGGTGTACTGATTTAGTAAAATTGCACTGAGGGACTAATGAGGTAGTCTTCTAGTTTCCACTGGTAACCATTATCTGTTTCCATCCAGACACTGTAGACTACAGTCAGGAGTGAGTGGGAACCACTGAAAGCAAGCTAAGTGGCAGCAGTTAAGAATGATGAGTAAGAATGAAAGATTGTGTCCTTTTAAGGGAGAGCAACCAACTTTACCCACCTCAACAGACTCTAAGGAGTTTCTGTGTATGGAATAAAGTAAATATCACCCAGGGAGAGAGCAAGGCAGCAACATCAATCCTTTATAACTGTAAAATTAAATGACTGCAGTTATCATTACAGAGAGGTGTAGAAACCCGAAGGCTGCAGACAGTATTACTCAGACTTGGGGTTTGCCCACCATTTGGTAATCACAGTGATAACTCCAAGAGGGAAGATTAACGGGTTTTATAAGCTATCTTTACTGAACAAGGAATTTTATAACTACATATAAATGATTTATTCATAAAAGGAAGAAATTTCTTTGTATAAACAATTAGAAGATATGTTCCATATTTTGGGAATATTTAGCAAATCAAGATTCAGACTCGCTGTGGCATCACTAGGATTAATAATATATTGACATAGACCATACATTCAATGAAACAATGGAAAAATATAACCCTGGTATCAAAATCTGAAAATGTCTCCTATGTTACTTAGGGTTTTATTTGTTTTCAGTTTTGGCTTCATTATGTCACCTCAGTCTTGAATTGCTCAAGGGTTGCCTTGCTGATGTGTTGGCTGCCAAGTTGTAGGACTACAGACATGTGCTACCATTTTGTTTAAGGTTGTACTTTTACTCAACCTGAAGCTGGGATTTGTGAGTAAAATGAAAATAGGATTATCTTGTGTCTGGCTTCATAGAGATGCATAGGGCATTTAGAGAATATAAGTTTACATTAAGAGTTATCAAGACTAATACTCTAATAAATATATTTAGTAGATAGTTGATTAGGCTATTGGGCTCACCTTGGGTTTTAGTGTCACTGGACAGTGCCTATGGAGGTTTCCACAAAAATACGGAACCTTGATGCACCCTACTCTCAGAATAATTTTGCATGTTCACTAACTTCCTTCATGGAAAAAGAATTTTGAAGATCTACCAGTAATTGGCATAAAGGAATTTATTAGATAAAATTTAAAAGGGCACACTTAAGAATGTAGTGCAGGTGGTCAGAGAAATGAGATATATTATGATCAGGAGTAGGTATAATTACGGGGCTTTGGAGGTTTCTTAAAAATGGAGCTTCTGAGATGTATATTGCTATCATCTGTCAGATCACTGCTACATGTTTTTGAAAGTATGAGGCTGCCTGCTAATATTGCTACTTCCTTGAAGATGGAGGTCTGTGGGAAAAAGTGCAGTATAAAAGCACAGGTTCAGAGTCCAGATACAGGCTTTCTGTGTCTTAAAGCCACTAAAATATTTTTTTCTCTGAAAGAGGATCAAAATGCTTGTAACTAACTTTTGTGTCTTGAAGATGCAGAGATTTTTTTTACCTCCAAAACACAATTCCAAAATCCTGGTTTCCTTGTTTCCTTTTTATCTATTTTTACTTCTTTTATAATACCTCAGTGTATGAATTGTTGTTGAAGGAATGGAACTGAACACTGACCTCTCCAGGTAAAGTGTGTGGAGTGCAAAGATAGGGTTATCTAGTATTAAAATTGACCCAATGAGAAGTATTCAGTTAAAGGCTAACTAGGACTGGTCAAAAGTTAAGAAAGCAAATATGGTTCAGTGTGACATAGAGAGACAATTTGAACTCGTTATGATATTTCAGCATTTTATATTAATAATGATTTCTACTTTATTAAATACCCATTGATATTCTGAAAATTGAAGAGTGATAAACTCCCGTGTTCCTATAAGTAACGCCACTGTATTTACTGAATTAAACAGTTTTTATTACTGTAATTCACACTCATGATTCTGAGTCTGACCTTGGAAAGTCCATGCATGTAGTCCATCATATATTTAGGGAGAACCTGCTGCTTGCCCAAAACACATGTGCCAGTATGCATGTATAGTGAATGGTAACGCTTCCTGATTCTTGTTATTATGAGGTAGACATCTTCTTAGTAGGATTCTGAGGTTCTGGGGACTCCATATACAGATAATTTTTAAATTTTTCTTGGCCTGAATGAAGAATTGCACAAAAACTAGCAAGATTTTTACATCTGTTAAAGGTAGGAAAAAGAAGTATACTCTGCAGTTTGAAAAGGAGATCACAGTAAGAAAGAGCTTAACAATGGACATCTTTTGTATTCCCATTTTTCAGGCTGACTGCAAATCTAGGCTGTCCTACCAAAAATCTGCTTGATCTCAGACCAGCAGAACTGAACATAACGTATGTCCAGGGCTTGTGCACATGTACCCTAGATGTTCATGATCAACAGGTCATGCCCATTTGCCAGATGGCTGGTCACACCCTAATTTCCTACCACAATCCTGATTACTGAGGCTAGTGTTTATTAAGCATTTAGAATGAGTTAAATAACAAGCTAAGCACTTTTTTGTAGATTTGCTTAATTCTCACAATTCCAGAAAAAGGAATGTCCTATAACCTTACTGTACTGAAGAAAAAATGGAGGAATCAAACATAAAACAACTTTCTTTTTCTTTTTTTTTTGGCACCGGGGATCGAACTCACAACCTTGCGCTTGCAGGCAGGCACTTAAGCCACTGAGCTAAATCCCTGGCCCAAAACAACTTTAGTTACTACTCTGCTTAAAGGGTATAAAATAAGTTCAGTTATCTTCTGGTTTGCATCATTTCCAGTATGTTTTTAAACAACTGTCATGCTTCTAAGTATTCTCTTCTACAGAAGAGTCAGACTCAAATTCTTCAGTCATTCCTTGTATTTAGTTTTTCAGGGAGCCCTTTTATACCATAGTTTTAAGGCCTATTGTTTCCCAACACAAAGTTTTCAATATATATGTGAATAATAACCTCTTTGAAAATGTTTTTAGATAGTGTTTTTTGCTTGTTTGTTTTTAACTTTTTTTAGTGCTGTAATATAGACAGCTCTCTTGTTTTGGAAACTACTGTTCTACTGAAACTATTTTCCGCTTCTTAGGAGTAAAATCCACGTTTCAGAGATTTATGTAAAGCTCATTGAAGTCTCTAAAAGTCTTTATATGACGTGAATATGTCACCTTGTTCTTGGATATAAATAATTTTGAAGTAATTGGTCACCTTGTTCTTGGATATAAATAATTTTGAAGTAATTGGTTACTTTGGTCCAGGACATATAGTAAATTGAAACTGGAAATGCAGATTTAAGAAGAATTTGTTTCACAATCAAGCCACTAGCATGGTGGCTAGAATGTATATATAGTATTCAATAGGTTATTCATCTTCTTTATCCACCTTCTATTGTAGAAATAAGAAAACTGCACAATTCCACTTTCACAGTTTCACCAATTAACCTTGTACTTTATAACCCAATTTGTGGACTTTCGGAATTAGTCATTGTTTTCCCTCACTCTCAGCATAATTAAAAGCAATTTGGCTTGAGCTTCTGATAATTCCTAATTTGAGGCTCTCACCATTTTTTTCATTTCTCCCATACCTTTTTTTTTTAAAAAACCACAATTAGGTCTCCATAGTGCTGCCTCTTGCTTCTGTCAGTAGAACCTGAGTTAGGGGTTTCCTGTATCCTCTGTGTAATTGGGCAGCCTGTATTACATGGGAACTGAATTCCTGCTCAAGTGATGACAGTAATACTCTCCCTAGAGCCACCTCACACAACCAGAACTGAGTTGGTGAGTTTGACCAAACCTTCTATGTTATGCATACTTCTCACCTACTCCTGTCCCAGTTCTTCTCTTCAAACCTAAAGCTCATGTCAGCAACCCTGAGGCAGGTCTAATGATGCTTAGCCACCTTGTCTTCCCAATATAGCTATACTGAGTAAAGCTTCTCTCCTGCTTTTCAACATTACCTTTTCTATTTGGTTATTGGGCAAATGGCCATGTTACTGACCACTCACATTTATATGCTCAGGTTGGTTTGCTTACCACTAACCAAATCAAAGAAGGCCATTTATTTTAGGAAAAAAGAAAAAAAGGAAATAAGATTTATTCAAAGCTAGCTCTGAGGAGGTGGAGGGGCCCATTTGCCTCAAATTACTGCTTCACTGTGTACAGGTCTGTGAAGGTCTGTTCTAATAAAAATGAAGTGAGGTGTCACAGAGAGAAAATGTAGCTCTCCACACTTACTTTATCACTTCCAGGTATCTTCATCTTAGCCTTCTCTTCTTGGCGAGAAGAAGATGGGTTCTGACCTCTTGGAATTGGCACCTGCATATTCTGTCACTTCTCTGGGGCTGAGGAGAGGAGAAAGTGTTGGTTATTCAGCAGAAGTTTGAAGAAGTTGCTTAACTCTTAAAGAAGTCTACTTTTCAAGTTCCATTTTTCAGTGTTGTTTATAGATAGACTTGACTTATTGGGGCTCTACGTCTAGTCTCTGGCCTAGGACTCAGATTATGCTAATATCTTTGTATTTTATAATCTGTATGCCTAGTGTCTTGGAGGATGTTTGCAGTGTTTTTAAAGTCTCATAATTTTACCAGTGCATATCTTGCAGTTGAGAATACCAGATAAAGTCCCCTGACACCCTGTTGACCCTTCCCAAACTCAGGTATTACTTTGTTTTCTGATCATCTTCTGTTTCTTATCTGTGGTGTGCAGATATGTAAATTTTGACATCCTGCACTCATCTTATAATTTAGTTTCTCTATAATATTTTTTCCTTTTCTGAAATCTCATTTTTATTCTTCTGATTTTTTTTTCTTTCATTGATACTCTTTAAAAATCCCCATTTGATTCCTTTATGTTTTGGACACCTTCTTATTTACTCTTCATCTTTGTTGTTTAAACTTTTTATATCCCTTTCCTGGGTTCATTTAATTGTCATTTTATTTCTTCTGGTATGTTCTCATTTCACTTCTGAGTTTTTTATATTTCTAATTAAACATATTTTTCAATATTTCTAAATAATTTCTAGAGGATAATTTTGTTTGGTGTACTGATTACAGTTCTCTACATGGCTTTGTTGGAAGAATTTTTATGTGCTGAACTACTTCAATTTTTACTGACTTTTTATAGAAGTTTTGCATAAATCTTCTCACTGCTTTTCTAAAACTAAATGGCTCATAGTTTGACAGTACCCACTCTTTTTTATTCTGTGTCATTTTATTAATGAGTAGTGCTTTAATGGAAGCAAGGTGAATGGGAGAATTGGAGTGCTTTTTTTCTTTTGTTTGTTTGTCTCTTTAGTTTTTTTTTCCTTCTACAGACATAAATCCAAGTTATACTTCTCCACTTTATGCAACTGCTCCCCTCTTTCCCCACCAAAGCAATAATCTCCATAGTTGCCACTTCACCTGCCACATCTCCTCAAAATTAGTGATACAAGCCACCAAATCCTGATCTGATATGTAAACTTGTCTGGCACTTTTGAGGAATAAGAATCAGGGAAACTGTTGACTGTGATATAATAGTGAATATAGAAGAAAAGAAGGTATGTGGTCAAAGAAATGAGGGAGAGGAGTGTATTGGTAAAGAACGAGTTAACATTTGTGATGATAGCAGTTTTGGGAGAAGATATAAAAATCTAAATGTGGGGGCTGGGGATATAGCTCAGTGGCATCAGCCCCTTCCTTGCAAGCTCACAGTCGTGAGTTCTATCCCCATTACCAAAAAAAAAATCTAAATGTGTTCAAGTCTTGTGTTCTTTGCACATGTAATGTTGGTATTCGTACAGTTTTTAACAACTTCATGCTAATAAACTATAGCCTTGAATCTGCAAATTTTATTAAGGAAGTAATCTTCTGGTGTGGAAATATGTTAAGATTTTTATGAAACCATTTTATCTCTAGTATTCACCTTTCTCCAGAGTATGCCGTAGATTTCCATTGCCATCTTCATACACACTTCAGAAGACAACTGAACACTTTTAACATGAGCTTCAAAACATAATGAACCCTTTACTTTATGCCCTGTACACTTTTTAAAGAGATAGTAAACACACGTAGACCTCTAAGGGAAGACTTTATTATGGTCAAGGAAGAAACAGATTGAAGGAAATACTACTAATGGTAATAAAAATCATAATATTATCATTACATAGTGCTTATCATGAATTAGGAATTGTTATAATTTATATATATATATATATATATATATATATATATATAGAGAGAGAGAGAGAGAGAGAGAGAGAGAGAGTGTCAGTCTCTTTTAGAACAGGATAGGTGATATATGGCTCTAATTGCAGCACTATGGAAGCCTGAGGCAGAAGGATCATAAGTTTGAACCCAGCATGGGCAACTTAGCAACTTACTAAGACTCTGTCTCAAAATAAAGAACTAGATATATCATCTTTAGTTCCATTATACCGAGGAAGAGAGTGAGGCACACAAGCAATTAGGGCTGCCCAGAAATTTAAATGACTTGGTTGATAGGGAAACTTTCCCTATCCTCAAGATTCTTCTTTCTCAGTACAGACCACCATCAAATGCACATGTAATTCTCTTATCTCTACAAAATCAGAACACTGGAGGAAGAGTAAATAATTTTTATACCTGCATGTTTTTTATTCATTTCCATACTGATTGTTTTCCCTTGTAACTGACAGGAGAGAATCATCCTTTGCACACACTTTACCTACTTACCAGAAGCATAAGACCTCATCATTGAACACATTTAGTGAACAAATAGAATCACTTCTAGGAGCTGGAGAAGAAACTTTACTAAATAATAAAGCACAGAATAATTCATTTGTGTGAAGAGATTCAAGAATAGCATAGAGAAATCCCATGTTCTCTGAATTGGGCAATGCAAGAAATGATAATCCAGGGTACCTTCATTCTTCTTCCCATATTTGATTAGTGGAAGGTTAGTCTATGGATCTCCTGCCTTGCATCCTACAGGAAGGAATATAGAGACTTTCAAGATCTAGGTTTTTACAGAATTGCACATACGTGTTCTGAAGGATTGTTGAGAAACAGCATGTTCTCCTGTGTTCCCAGAGCAGAGGTCCTCAGTGCAGAGGCTTTTCAGCCAATTTAACTCAATTTGAATCAATATGTATGTGAGTATTGGGGTGTAACTGTTAATTCTGGCATCTCAAATGAATTGTATTAAGAAATGCTTAGCAGATTAGTAAAGCATTCACCTAGGTATATTTAGTGGGCTAAGACAGCATGGCATTAGATGCTACTTATGGTGTCTCATCTAGCACTGTGCTCTGCTCTTTTTTCAAGCCTTGCATTTTTTTCTCCATGGCCTTTCCCCATGATGAACCTGCCTTGCAGCCAGCTGATCATAGACTAAAAACATGAGCCACCTAAACCTAACTTCCTTTAAATTGTATTGTTGCTGTATTGTGTCCAGAAATGGGAATGATGACTAACAGAAAATGGGTATTAGAGGGATGAGGTCATCACTGTGACTGTACATGACCATGTGATTTAGAAGTGTTTCAAACTGGTTTGAGAAAGGAGTTTGGAAAGGTTTAGTATGAAGACTAGAGTAGCCCTAGCTGGCTCCAGGCAGAATTTGATGGGTGATTCCAGTCAGAGATCCAAAGGACATAATGCTCATGGGAATGTAGACAGTAAAATCAGGCTTTAGAGATTTCAGTTAGGATCAAAAACTCCACTGGAAGTTGGACTAGAGATCAGTGTGTGATGGAAAAAAATGTTTATATTTTTCCCGTGTCGTGAGCCTTTGTGAGAAACTAAGATTGGGGGGGGGGGTCGGAGTAATTGATCTGACAGAGGAAATTTAAAATAGGTGAACATTCAGGCATGGCATGGGTACTGCTGGCTGCTTTCAGCCAGATTTATGGTATGAATTGGAGGCAGAGAGAGCAGAAAAATTTGAACACAAATTTTGACCACCGACAAACCACATTTAAAGTTGATACCACATGTAAAGAGATGTCCCTTCTGAAGAAATCAGCACCATTAGAAAGAAACAAGTGCTGTGTACAGAAATAAAAAGTAAGATACCTTGAGGGCATCTCAGAAATCAGCAAAATACACACATTGCAGGCTATGGATTTCAAAAGTGTAAATCTTTGATTTCAAAAGAGAGTCCCTGGGACCCTTGGCCCCTAAGAAGGATTAAACTGGTTCTTCAGTATTCATTTCACTCTGCTTAGCTATCCAGACACTCATAGACTAATGCAGTTATGGTTTAGGAAAACTGACTACTGCATTTCACAGCAGACCTTGACATCAGCTATATAATGCTGGTTTTGCTGGCATGCAGAATTCAAGAATTATGAAGTTCAGGAGGTTTCTACCCAGATTTCAAAGGAAGACCTTGGAAGTCAGGCAAGGGGCTCTAACAGGCAGCGCTTGAAGCTATGGGGATGAAGCCAAAGCTGTAGGGAAAACTTCCAAGAAATCTTAGATGCCAAAAACATGGATGTTCACCAAGGAAAGCTGCATGCCATGAGTGGAACCAATCCAAGAGAAAGGATATGTATGCTGCAACTGGCAAGGCTATAAGGGTGGGACTACTCAACCTCTTTTGGAAATCATAGTAATCACTGTGTTGCTACAGTTCCAGATATGGAACTATAGGACTTTGTGTTTGCCATGCTGGATTTTGATCTGCTTTGGTCTGGTTTTTTTTTCAGTTCACTATTTCTGCCTTTTGGAATGGGAATATTTAACCTGTGCATTGTACCTTGGGATTGTATAATTTGTTTTTCATTTTAACAGAGATTCACAGCTAAGAGTTTGCCTAGCATCTCAGAAGAGGCATGGAGTTCGACTTTTGAAAAATGCTGGAACTTTTGAGACTTTGGGGAAGAGATAATTGTATTTATATTTGTAAGAAGCATAGTTGTACTGTTACGTGAAATTATGAACTTGCTGTTGTCATTTTTGGAGATTGTAGATTTGGATATCATGTTGAAAAGGAGTATATTGTGACCATTAATCCTGCAATAACTTCATTGGATTTTGAATCAGCTGGCCTATTTATTAACGCATTGTTCTGGATCTTTCTGGGTATATCATGATGTTGGATAGTGTATGTTGTCCCTTGTCTGTTTCTTGCCAGCACTCTTCCCTGCTCTGCTTCTTGGCTGCCCTGAACTAAACAGCTTTGCTCTTCTGTGTCTTTCCTGCGTGTTTTTAACTTTGAGTCAGTCATAGTATGAAAACATAAGCCAATTAAACTTTTTCTTTTCTAAGTTGTGGGTTTAGGTATTTTGGCCAGCAAGAAGAAAGCAACTAATACCTACAGGGGAAAATATTTACAAGGACACTTTAGACCCCCTTCTTTTTTCTGGTTATCTTGGGAAGACCTGAAAGAAAAGACACCAAGTGTGTGCACTTGAATGGCTTTGGTGAATGTGAAACATGGTGACATTTTTACTTGACATAAAGTTAAAGTACCATAGCTTGTAGTACTAGACAGAGCCCCTAAAGTCTTGTTTTCAAACTCTAATTTTACTGCTCATTAACTATTCATGCATTGATTCACTCACACTTAAAAACTGCTTATGAAGCACCTACAATACCAAGCACTGTCTTAGGGTCTTAATGCAGCGAACATGAACAAAACTGATAAAACTACCTGCATGCAAGAGGACAAGAACCAAGACATGTAAGCAAAACATATGGAGTATTATAGTCATAGTAAATAGTAAGGAGATTAGCATCATTAGAGAATTTTCAAAATTTTAGACAAAATAGTAAGGAATTTACTGAAAAAAAGCAATATTTGGATTAAAGACCTGAAAGAACTGAGACTTATTAATAAAAGGTGTTTAATCCTTGCGTAGTTAATTCTACATCGTTAACTTGGGGAAGGATTAAACTGAATGGTTGCTGTAAATTATCTCCCTAAATAGTGGTACCTAATAGATGCTTTTTACATAGATGTCTTCTGATGCCCAAGTTCAAAATCAGTATCAGTTTGTCAGTGACTCTCCAACAGAGTTTAAATGCTTAAAAAAGGACACATGAGAGTGCTAGTTAATCTTGGCAAAGATCATTTTGGCCTCTGATTAGACATTTAAGAACGGATATCACCTGTGGAGGTGGACGCCTGTGGATACATTAGGGCGAGTTTTCATTGGTAATTAGAAAGCAGCATCAGGATCCAAGAGTGCAGAATAAATTTGCTGATACAGATGAACTCATCAACTGCAGTCAGTCATGATAGATCAAGCTCCTCATTATTAATGGAAAATGAAGATGCAAAAGTTATGTTTTATTCATTCAGTACTAATTTGCATGTGGCTTGATTAGAAAGGAAAGCTATGCTGTCAGTAGAGGGTGCCAGAGGGTTGCTTCCTACTGCAAGACCAAAATCAGTTTGTGAAGAAACTCCCTTGTGTAAAGATTCTTGAATCTTTTCTTTAGCTATGTTGAACATTTATCATGTTTGGTGAATTATTAACATTAGGAAATATCTAAAACTTTATGTCAGGTTCACATTACTATGTGTGGGATCTTAAACATCTAAGTTTCAAATGAATTAGAAAGGATTATACTAAACATTTAGTAATTTAGTAAAAATACTATGGATGTTGTTTGAATAAATTACATGTTCAATAAATTCATTCACTGTATTGCATGACTTATATGTATTTGTATGTATACATACATGCATATGTTTATTTTAATAATATGGGATTAACTTAATAAAAGTTATTCAGAGAATACATGATATTTTCATGTACCCAAGGTTGTTGCTTTATCAGATATTCTCTGATTGTTACTTTTCTAGATGAAACAGTTATCTATATATTGTTCATTCACAATCTCTTTAAGCATAATACTACATAGTGTACATTCACTCAGTAAATAATTGCTGAATTAAAATCTCTTACAATGATATTTTGTTTTTGAGATGCTCTGCTACTCTTGGCATTATTTTGTATAAATGCTTAACAGTAAAATTGACCCTTTTTCTTAGATCCACAGGATGATGGTCATTAAAAGCTCTATTAAGTCCCTTAGGATCATGGGTTTTATTAATTTCCAAAACCATGACATTCATTTAGAGCCATGAAGATTATATGGAGACCGGAGCGTACATGTTGATTGTTAATACAATTAGTATGATTAATATAGCTAAGATTTATATCAGTAGTATTATATGTCTATAACCAAAATATTAGGTTGCATATTTCAATGCACATGCATTGAATTCAGATTGTGATACAAATAGGGAAATATATCAAAATACAGAAATTTACTTCAAACTTCAGATTTGGATCACATTTAAATTTAGAAGTTGAAGCAAGTACTTTCATAGAATGTAGTATTTTAATGTATCTCATTGAAGAATGTATAGATTGTCAAAAATAAGTAGTTTGTCAGTATTTACAAATTAAATAGACTCATAAAAGTTAAGAAAACTATAAAAATCATGACAAATTATTAAAATATTATGTGTCGCATGAAAAATAATTAAATAATTAGCAGTAAATTAGGTTATGTCTTGGGCCAGTTGTATTTTAGCATGCAGCATGTTGTGAATACTGTGGGTAAACCTGGGAAAGAAGGACTAATTTGATTAGAGTGATTTTGAGGAGTAGAGAAGTCAGGCATGAAGGGGCAAACCTCTAATACCAGCACACTGAGAGGCTGAAATAGAAGAGTGGAAGTTTGAGCCCAGTCTGAGAGACCCTATCTCCAAATAAAAATAAAAATAAAAATAAAAATAAAAGAGTTGGGGGTTTAACTCAGTGGAATGGCCCTGGTTTCAACCCCTAGTACCACAAAAAAGTAGAAAATTATCTGAATAGCACAAGTCTTAAAAAATGTTACTATTTCAACAGGTCTGTACGAAAAGATCTTAGAACATTTGCTAGCATCCTCAGATTTGTTTTTGACATGAAAATTGTACATGTTATTAAATCCAAGAGTCTAGAGTCTCTCATAAGGATTCCATTCTACTGTGATTACTCATAAGAATCTGAAGTGTAAGGCAATATGATGTCAAATGTGTTCCTAGAAGTAGATAAAGCATCAGATTATAATTATAAAAATAGAGCAAAATCTAAAGTTCTAGAGAAACTTTAGTTCTTGAATTCTTTTTAATTTTCTTTTTATTTTAAAGAGAATAAAACAAAATAAAAACAAACAACAAAGTAAATCAAAACAGAACAATGTAAGCAACACAGGACTTCAAAACAAGACAACAGGAAATCAACAGTGGCTACCAAATGTCTCTTGTTTTCTTCAAAATAGTTGAGCATACCTTCACACACAATACAATCAAACAAAACAAAATGGTATAAAACCAATAAAAAGAGAATGAAAGCATTATGGGACTTCAAAACAAGACAATAGGCAATCACCAATGGCCTCCGTAATGCCTCTCATTCTCTTCAAAATAGCTGTCATACCCTCGTATACAGTGAAATAAAAAAATAAATCCAATGAAAACACCAATGGCTACCGTGATGCCTCTCATTCTCTTCAAAATAGCTGTCATACCCTCATATACAATGAAATAAAAAAATAAATCCAATGAAAACAAAAGAATAAAAGCATTACAGGACTTCAAAACCAGATAACAGGAAATGAACAATGGTTACTATGTCTTACTTTCTTCAAAATAGCTATTCATACCATCACACATAATAAAATCAAACAAAGCAAAACAGAATGAAACCAATAACAAAAGAATGGAAATATTACAGGACTGCAAAACAAGATAATAGGAAATCAAACATGATTATAATGCATCTGATTATGTTCAGAATAGCTGCCCATACCATCACACACAGTAAAATCTAACAAAACAAGACAGAATAAATTCAAACCTAACAAAGTTGTGAAAACATTACAAGAGTTCAAGACAAGACAGTATGAAATTAACATTGGATACCACCTTCTCCTCCTAGGTTTTTCCTCCACTATCACTTTTATAATACCTATTATGTTTTTGGATCCTACTAACTCCTTCTGTTTCTTTTGCTAGTATTCACCCATATGAGTTCAAACTGGTTTGCCCATGAACATGACCTCCAGTTGCATCCATACAAGAACCTTGAGATTATCCTACCTTATAATGGGGCAGATTTCCATTTTATGAAAATACCGTATCTTCCTTATACATTCTTTGGTTGATGGGCAAGTTACCCTTGCTTTTTTCTGGTCTCTAATTGCATGGAACAATTGTTTTCTCTCCTTTGATTTTTAGTCTATGAATTTCCTTTCAAGTAAATGTGTTTCTTGTATACAGTATATTCATAGATCTTGTTTCTTGATTCCTGTGTTTCTTTTTATTACTTAATTGAGGCCATCTACATTAATGGTTACAACCAGTATACATTGGTTTATCTCTGCCCTGCTATCCTCCTGTTGTTGGCCCTCCACTTTTCCCTTTCATTCAATTGCCTGTCATTTTGGTGATCCTCCTCTGCCTGTGTTCTTGGAACCACAGCCATCTTTACCTTTCTTTAGAATATCTTTAAGCACTCTCTGTAAGGTTGGTTTGGTGGTCATGAATTTCTTCAGTTGTTGTTTATCATGGAAGTGTCTTATTTTTCCATCAATTTTCAAAGATAGTTTTGCGGGTTACATCAATCTAGGTTGGAAGTTGTTTTCTTTAGGTTTTGAAACACTTCCCTCCATATTCTTCTTGACTTGATGGTTTGTGTTGACAAGTCTGCCATGATTCTAATTGGTTTTCCTTTGTAGATCTGTTTGTTTTTCCTCTAGCAGGTTTTAATATTCTATTCTTATGCTGAATTTTTGGGCTCTTGATTAAATGTCTGGGTGTAGATTTACTTTGGTTATGGCTAGTTGGAGTTCTGTATATGTCACTTATTTGTATGCCAGATCCTTTTCCCATGTTTGGGAAGTTTTCTGCTAATACTTTTGTGAATAGCCTTTTTATTTCATTTGTGTTGATCCTTACTTCTTTATTGATATCTATCACTCTTAAATTATTTCTCTTTGCATCATCTCACAGGCATTGAATTATTGCCTTGTTCCTTGTTATTTTTAAAAGATCTTTCCTTTCATGATTGCTAGCTGAAATCCTGTCCTCAAGGTCTGAAAGTCTATCTTCAATCTCTTTGAAGCAGTTTTCCAGCTGTCGACTGACTTTTTAATTTCTTGGATATCTCTTTGAATCTGTTTCATGCATTGTAATTCCTTTCTCTATTGTTCATTCAAGGTTTCCATCATTTTCCTATGCTCCTCTTTTTTTTTATCTATGTCTTCTTTAGATATGCTGAGCAATTCTTTCATTATATTTTTCATTTTTTCTTTAGCTGAGACATTGTTTCTGATTTGATTACTTTTACAGTCTCATGAAGTTGTTTCTTTACTTCAGTTGCTATACTCTCAGAGATTTCAGGTGTGCAACTTCATTTTCTTCTATGACTGTATCTCCCAGGTTTGTTCTCTGTGGGCTGAAGGTCTTAGATTGCCTTTTTTCCTTTGTCTTGACATTCTCCTGGGTTCTTCCTAACAAGCTGATTGTGGGGGCCCAGGCACTTCCCATAGGTGCCCCAACATGGTATAGGGGAATGGGACAGGCACCTGTGTTGCTCTGACTCCAGGTTTATAAGCATGTAGCAGAGTGTAGATCGGGCTTCTCCAGACCTGTGCAGCTACACTTGGGCTTCCACAGTGGCCAAGGGTGCATGGTGGTGGGGCTTCTCTCAGCCTGTGTGTCTACACTGGGGCTTCCATAATAGTGCCAGGCACACAAGGGTGTGTTTGTCTGATTGTCCCGGTGGGTAAGCAGCCTGCAAGAAGCAAGGGCCTCCAATAGTGGCCTGTGGGTGGAGTGCACAAGGCTTACCTGGCTGCACGTCCCTGTTCCCATAGCTGCCGGCAGGAAGCAAGCCTTCCAGTGGTAGCGGCCAGCAAGCAGAGGTGGATTTAGCTCTTTCTGCCCATGCTGGCTGCCTGCAGAAGGAGCTTCCTGGTGGCAATAGATGGCAGGTGGAGGTAGGTCTGCTTGCTCTCCTTGTCTTAGTTACTTTTTACTTGTTGCTTAGACAAAATACCTGATGCCCAAAGTTGGGAAAGGAAAGGTTTATTTCTTACAGTTTATGGAGGTTTCAGTCTATACTCAGTTGGCTCCAAAGCAGGGTGACATAGTAGGGTCGCAGTGCATGGCGGCTGCAAACAACAAGTGGAAACCGGCAAGAGAGAGAGAGACACCCCTTCTTCCTGTCATTATATCACATCCTGGCTCCACCCCCTAGGAGGGTATAGCACTGACACCACCAATCTAAGCACTAGACAATGAACCAATCACAAATGCACAATGCAAATACATGAGGCCTTGGGTCCACCAACATAAACCATGACATTCCACCCCTGGCCCCCAGAGACTCATGTACATCCTTTATACAAAAGACATTTAGTCCATTTCTAGAGTTGCTAAAATTCTAACATTTTCAGCGTTGCTGAGAAGTCCAAGTCCCAAGTCTCCTCCAATATCTATGGCAAACTCTTAACTGTAACCCCTGTACAAGTGAAACAAGGTTAAACATTTCTGAAATGTAAAGGCACAAAATAAACATTACCATTCCAAAAGTTACAAATGGGGGAATATAAAGCATGGGGAACAAAGCAAGTCCAACATCCAGCAGGGCGAACATTAAGTCCTAGAGTTCCATGCTCAGCACTTGAAGCAATCTGGTTGCAAGCTCCAAAAGGCTTGGGTGTTTCCACCCCCATGGCACTTCCAGGGATTTCAGCTCCCGCAGCTTTTCTCTTAAACCTTGTCTGCTCAGCTTTCCTTGGATGAGCCATGTTCTTTGCTTTTCCAAACTTATGGGGACTCCCCCTGCACCTTTGGCTTCACACTTACATCTTTACATATTGCCCTCTCAGGGGCACACTGCTTGGCCTCCCAGGCCCTTTGCAATCAAGGTGGAAGCCTTCTTAACCTCAGAATTTGTGCATTTTCCTTGCACCTAAAATCGGTACCATGGTAATGTTGCCAAGGTCTGCTGCCAGCTGGAGCAGTAGCCAGGCTTTTCTCTCTCTTGGCTATAGGGGTTGATTGCCTAGATCGCTGGGCTCTGTGAACCCGATTGTGAAGAAAAGCTTTTCTATGTTGCCACCATTATGGAACCTCATGTGGCTCCATCCCCTAGGAGGTTGTAGCACTGACACCACCAATCCAAGCACTAGACAATGAACCAATCACAAATGCACAATGCAAATACATGAGGCCTGGGGGCCACCGACATAAACCATGACAGTCCTCTTCTTGAATTCTTCAACCAATGAGTCTGATATCTAGAAACAACATTTTCTTTTTATAATGAAGTTTATTCTAAAGTTGAGTAATAAAAACTATATTTGATGATTCCATTGCTTCAACTTATATGATTTGAAAGAAATAAATAATTGATTTAGGCCAGACTACAGAACTCTTTTAGTTACTTTGATATTCATGATACTCATGATATGCATGAGTACTCATTCAGAACTCTTTTAGTTACTTTGATATTCATGAGTAACTTATTTTAGTTACTTTGTTATTCATGTGTCACTATGGTTCTATACTTCTATGACCATAGGCAAGAAATTTTTAAAGTAGTTTCCTTTTAATAACTTTTATAGTAATTAAAATAATACTCTCTACATCATTGCCTACATTATATCCCTAATATAAGATACAATTTTCTTTAACCCCGTATGTAACCCCATATGTAAATCTAAACTAGACTATGCAATTTGGTTAAATCCATAAAGAAAGTAAGACTTAAGGCCATGATTCAGTTCTAGGTCTGCTCAACTTCAAAACCTTTCTTTGATCTATCTTGGGGCTCATTTTTCTGTTTGCCTGTGACAGTTATAATTTATATCCCTCCAGTTTCATATTTGTCCTCCAGCAAAGTGTCCCATTTTGAATGATAAATTATGTGGTCATTCTAGATCACATTAAGAAACCAGGACTACTTAATCAAGATTCAGACACAGCATCACTTCACTGGAAAGATAGAAATGTGGGATCTACTTTAAATGCTTACAGAGAAATATATTGAAAACCTGAATATCTATTCAAGTTAATATCTGCAGGAAATTTGTATCTCACTTTGCACACACACACACACACACGCACACACGCACAAACACACACACACCAGGCTTAACTTCCTTCTGTCTTCTTTTACCCACTCTGCTTCAGCCATAGTAACTTCCCTCTGATATTCCCATGGCTTTTTTGGTTCAATTGTTCAGGAAACTCAATGCCACCATTTAGTGGAGATCTCCTGATTAGTTTAATTAAAATAGAAGCATTCCATTAACCATGTACTCCATTTTATCCTCTATTTTATTCTTTTACACACAATTTGTACTTTCTGGCATACTTTGCTCCTCTAACTTATAAACTCATTGAGAAAAGCACCTGTATTTCTCATTCTGGGGGAGTGTTTTAGGTCTACTTTTTTTCAGTTATAGTAGTGTATAATAGAGTATCTGGAATATTGTATATTCTCAGATAATACTTGATAACCAATAAAATGGCATAACTATCATGAATAAGCTGAATTTCATCTTGAATATGGTACTTTAATTCATTTGTTGAAAGTGTGTTTCAAAGGCCAATAGTACAATGCACTGGATCAGCAGTCTTATGTATTAGCCTTTGTTGCAAACTGGAAACAGTTCATACTTTATATTATGTAAGCTCATAATAATACTACAAGTTGGATATGAAGTTAAGTTAATTCCTTCTGTCTTACAAAATGGCAGAGAGTATCAATTCATAACAAACCAGTTGTGCTTTGTTTTGATTCCATATAAAATAGGACAATAGTTGCAGTGAAACTAAATAGTTGAGACTTGTATAATACTAATTATCATCCCTGTTTGTGGACATAGATTGATTTTATGTTGGTTTTATGTGTTTATATATGGAACTAATTCTGAATGGCCCAAGGCAACTATCTGTCTGATATTATTGATATTCTTATTTGTAAGTGAACATAAATTGTCAATTCCATTGATAACCTTGAAATATAGTTACCTTGAAATAGCTTTTATCATTTAAAAAATATGACTAGACTCATCTAAGTTAATTCATAAAGATGGACGTGTGAAAAGAATATTTTCTGATTCTATATGACACAAAATGGAGTTTTCCTAGACCCAAAAGGAGCAGTTGAATAGTTCTCTTGCTCTAGGTCTTCAGGGAAATCTTTTGTTCATGGCATGTTGATTTCTCTGTCCCCACACTGCTGATGCTAACTACTTTGTTGCTAGTAGATGTGAATTTATTTAAAGACAGGAAAAGAATAGGAGATATATTGAATCCCTGATGAGGCTATGGCTTCTTCGTCTCAGATACCTTCACCTCTCTGGTGCTACCTACTTCTGAAGAGTTAGGCCAGATGGGAAAATAGAGCAGAATAGAGATTGAGAAATTTGTTTTTTTAAAAAACTCTTCATTTTGTAGAACTAGTCTATGTTCAAATCTTGAAATCACCACTAACTTGCCATGTGACCTTGGAGAAGATCTTTAATCACTGTACTTCGTACTTCCTCTGGAACAAGAAATAGTATTGGACTGTGTTGAACACAACATATGTACCACATCTGATTTTCTCTTACGCTGTCAATCTACATGCCCAGTCTTTGTATCTCTTCCTCATTTTCCCCACAGGTATCGCATGACATGAGATCTGGTGTGTCACGTAGCTTCTAAAAACTGGAAAGTGTGGAGGATATCATATTCATGGGGTAAAATTTGGCTAATGACAAATAGGACATAGAAAAGGACCAAGAAGATAGTCTGCTTTCTTCCCTTTCATGAATCACTGCAAGGCATGATTCTTCCACAAGAGGGTAATCTAGAGGGAGACCTCCTACCATAGCCAGTGAACATACTTTGTGCATCTCAAAGGCAATGCCCAACCTGGTGATACAGTACCTTCCATTCCTTGTTCATTCAATTCCATTTTCTCACTCCCAATGCATTGAATTTGCACCTCCCTTATAAAATATCACTAGTACTTGTTTTAACTGTGTTTTTTACGTGACTTTGGAGTGGAAGGATAAGAGGTCATTAGACAAGACCATAAAAGGATATAATGTCTCCCCCTTCCTTCACCTAGCACAAGTACCTGGATCTCCATGTGTCAGATACTAACCTGCCTTGTCTATCTCCCTGGGGTTTATAGGATAATGACTATCGGGGCAACTCAGCTAGATAGTTTACAACATAATTTCTGGCTCAGAATGGCACCTTCCTGACCAGCAAGCTGAGAGAGGAACTTGGCAAACTGTGAACTTATAGAGATGAAATTTCAGCTAAGACTGAACAGTCCCAGCAGTTGCTCTTTTCCTTAAGACATGGCATATTCTACAGGTGTTACCTGAGCCCACTCTGGTGCCAAGCACTGCCTGGCAATGACTACAAGAGGATGAATCAAAAGCTGATTCCCATCCTCAAGGAACCATCTTGGTCTAAGGGCAGAGAGGCCCTACCAGATGTGGTGGCCACAGGGGCAGCTTTATCTAAGGGAAAAGCTCAGAAAGCCTTTCTTCCAGAGATGACCCTTAAGCACACTAACATCTAGCACTCTTTCAGATAAACTGAGAAGTTGACTGAGGAGGGAAGCATGTTTGAGGCAGAGAACACTAGATGTGGCATGTGTTCAGAGTGGAGGCAGCCTGGAAGCTTCTGCGACACAGAGACCGCCAAGATTGTGACAATCCACAATGAGAAGCATAGAAACAACTGAATGCTGTGACAGGAAGAAGTGATGAGACAGACCTGTGGTATTCATGGGGATTAGCTGTACCTCCATTTCCTTAGTTACACACTTAGTTATGCCCTGTGCTGATCTCCATGGATTCTGACGTATCTGATGGCATTTTGCCTCTTTAGTAGAATGATCAGAGGGAAAATTTGCGATGTGTGCTGGACTGTCAAGGGCTGAGCTTAGGCTTCTATAGACTCAAACTTATACTGCGCTTCTTTTGAAAAGTCTTCTTACTACCTCACCCTGCTCCTGCACTTTGGCAGTGTCTGTCCCTGACCTTCCACCCCTGTCCTGGCTCTGTGCTGCGTAATCGTCCTAATCCATCCTGTTCATGGTCTCAGTGTACCTAAGTGAGCATCCAGGTTTTTTAAGTGATTAAGAACTAATGCGATTTTTTGTCAAAGCAGGAGGAGCTTAAATGTGACCCTATCAACATTCTCTGTTCTTTTCAACTGGGCACAATGGAGCAAACAATGAGTTTAAAGGGCCAGGCTGATCTACACTTCTATTACATCTGTCTTACATACAGCCTGCCGGTGAATTAGGCGAGATTTATTATTGTTGAGATGCAAGGTAAGAGGTCTAGCTGGTATTCTATCACTTGCTGAGGAATAGAAGTGGGAAGAAATCGGAGTGGGGAAGGATATAGTTGGTTTTACAGAACAATGATAGCCAAACAGGCCTCTGCCCTTGTGGAGGGTACATCTGGTGGAGGAAAAACAGTATTAGAAATGTTATTGGATGTTGTTGCTGTAATTTATACAAAAGAAGAATGAATTAACTTTTAAATATATGCTCTATTGTGATATCCATCATATATGAAAACATATTTTAGAGATATGCAATTTGAAGAATAATAAAAATACATATATCATTTAGGCACTTTATTTATTTATTTATTTTTTATTTGAAAGAGAATAAAACAAAAGGGGGCAGTACAGAGCAGATCAGAACAGGACAACATAGGCAACACAGTACTTTACATTAAGTCAACTGGACATCAACAGTACCTAACACCATATCTCTTACTCTGCTATAGTTGAGCATAGTTTCAATTACAATAATATCAAACATAAAACAATAGTATAAAGCCATGCATAGAGTGAAAGAATTACAGGGCTTTCTGAACCAAATAACAGAAAATGATCAATGGGTACTATAATATCTCATTTTTGATAAAAAAGAAAAAAATTTGTTTGAACTGTCACACATATTCAAATTCCAATAAGACACAATGTGATAGAACCAACGGTAGTAGAACAAAAAAAGCAAGGTAGGATTTCTAAGAAGGATGATATTAAATCAGCAATAGCTGTCATAATGTTTTGTTTTCTTCAAAACAGCTATTCATATCATCAAGTATAATATAGCCAAACAAAACAGGATAACACCATTCCAACTGATGATTTAAAACTTTGAAAGACTTCGAAGCTATGAGATGGGGACTTATGCTTACCATAAAGTCTTATATACTCTTATCAAATCTCATATTAGGGAGACATATTATTTACCCTTGTGAGTTTGGTTTATTTCACTTAAGAGAATGGTCTCAAGTCATGTCCATTTATTTATAAATATCTCGATGTGATCATTCTTTATAGCTGAGTAGTACTCCATTGTATAAAAATGCCACAGCTTTTTTATCCATTCCTCAGTTGATGGCCACTTAGGTTGTTTCCAAGATCTGGCTATTACAAATTGTGCTGCTATAAACATGGGTGCACATATATCACTGTGGTATGATGTTTTCAGTTCTTCTGGGAATATGCCTAGAAGTGGAATAGCTGGGTCAAATGGGACTTCCAAACCCAGCTTTCTGAGGAATCTCCAGACTGACCTCCACAGTAGTTGCACCAGTCTACACTCCCACCAACAGTGTAGAAGAGTTCCTTTTTCCCCACAGCCTCTCCAACACTTGTTGTTGGTAGTGTTTTCTCTCTTGGCCATTCT
The DNA here is from genome assembly GCA_004027295.1 of Dolichotis patagonum. Classification (NCBI taxonomy): domain Eukaryota; kingdom Metazoa; phylum Chordata; class Mammalia; order Rodentia; family Caviidae; genus Dolichotis; species Dolichotis patagonum. The sequence continues at coordinate 114,279 of PVJX010002262.1, forward strand.
TTCTGGAGTGAGATGGAATCTCAGTGTGGTTTTAATTTGCATTTCTCTCATGACTAATGATGATGAACATTTTTTCATGTATTTATTTGCCCATTTAGGCACTTTAAGAAAAAGAATTTACTAACATATTTGAGTACCTTATTCTCCCCAGAGGTAAACACTATTCTAAATTTTGAATCAAATTGCCTATGCTATTTATGAAGAGATTTGCTTATATATATATTCTTAAGCAATATAATGAGAGCTGTCTTATAGCTTTGAACTTGATGTTTATTCTACTTGGAGTCCATCAAACATCTATTTGAAGGTTATAGTCTTAATTAGTTTTAGAAATATGTTAAGAAGAAGAGAAGGAAAACAAGTTTTAAAGAATATCTTCGCAATTTTTGGTAAACAATAACAATTCAAAAAATGTTACTGCAGGGCTGAGGATTTATCTCAGTGGTGTAAGTGCCAGACTGGTAAGCACTAGGTCATGAGTTTGATCCATGTTACAAAAAGAATGTTACTGCATTCTTTTACAACTCTCCAGCACCAATATTTTATCATTATACTGAACAATGAGTATAAGCATACACATGTATCCAAAATTAAGTATGAATTTCTTATAACTAGTATAACTGTGAAAACTAAAAGTATTCTGTATATTGTAAATATGCTTTAAATGTATATAAAATGAGCAAAACCCATTATATCTTAAATTAACTTAGATTGAAGGAGCCATATGAAATAAATCATTGGTCACTTTCTCATTACATATCCAAAGAAGCCTAGAAGTTACTCTCTTCCATTTTGCTTAACTCTGATTAGAATTTTATAACTGAAATTATTCTAAAATACACAGGACAAAGGAAAAATACTTTATGTTGCAATAATTAGCTCACTTTGAGTTGCTATATCAGATTTTTACATGATGGTAAAAATCATTTCAGGGCCCACATTGTTAGAATAAAAGAAATTTCAGTAGTTGTTATCGTAAAGACATTTTTCATTTTACCTTTTAAAGCTGACTGAAAATCTGTAGACTTCCACAGAGTAATAGTAACTCAGAGATATTTGTGTTTTGCTTAATTACTTATACCCTCAAAAACTGTCTGGACTAATGTTTGTTATGTGGTTGTTGCTTATTAATTATTTTCTCCTTTATGAAATTAGTTTTCCTCTATTAAAAAACAAGAGTATGTTTCCATAGCGAAAATTTCCAAGAATTCAAAGGCATTGGAATATAGGATAATTTCAGAATCCCAGTGTACTGCCAGCTGAAATGGATTATTATGTCCTTGATGAATTCTTTTTTGTATAAGCAGAATACCCTCATGTGCATATATTTCTCCATACAATACTACATTAGTAGAGAGGTTTAGAAGATGTAAAGGAGCAAGGGCAAAGATGAATACTATCTTCAATTGATTCCTAGAAGATAAATTTGGCATTTGGGAGATATTTTTTTTTTTGTCTGTACAGGGAATTGTTCCCAGGGCCTTACAAATGCTAGGCAAGTACTCTAATACTTAGCTTCATTATTAGCCCTTAGATAATGAAATTGAATAGAGGAACTTGAGTAAAGAAAAAGGAAAATTTCATTGTGAAAGAACACTCTAGTAGAAGGGCAAAGGGCCACCTGATAATCTCTTTCCTAAAAAGGATAAGATAAACCAGGAAAGAACATAGGCAAGCCAGGAAGTTATGGACGCAAGTGTAGATGGTGTTTCACAGCATGGACAGAGTGATCAGTCGTACTTGGAGTCAGTCCCACCAGATGGGTTAGCAATATAGAGGAGAGAAGATGCCAGTAAAAGTATATTAAAAACAAAAAAAGGAGAGAGTTCTTTATTAGTCACAGAAACTTTTTTATTATATAAGAATTTATTTTGTATGAGTGGGTTGTACTTCTCCCTGAAAGCCAATTTTGCTCTTTTGCTCTTTATACTTTGTGATCTTGATAATTAAAGAGCTATATACACAACAAATTTTCAATAAGTTCCATAGTTTCAGAAACAATAGAAAGTATGATAAGGGCCAATGGAATGATTGGAACTAATGATCCCATAAAGTGTATCTTCTTTAAAAGTGATGGAACATAAAACCTGTGAGGAAAACTGACTATGCAGAGCTGATATCCTATTATTGTGAGATGAAACTTTTCTCTAAGATGTGATTATTATAAAAGATGCAAACAATGAAAAGTGAGGTGAAATAATGCCTGTGGTTGCTGGCTCTTAAGTTAATAGAATTCTTCATCTATGGTAGTGAAGGGAGAGGATCTGTGGTAGAACAGCAGGAAAGAGATACCTATCTGTCTTCCATTTAACCAGAGACTTATTTTGGTCTTGTGTTTTAGTGTGCAACTGAGCTGTATCAAAGAGAGGAAGGCTCTTTAGGAGAAAAAAAATGTGAAAAGAGATAGTGCTAGATTGACTCTGACTTATGTCCAGAAAAGGCAGCTTACTGCAAATGGAATAACCGACAAAGGCACCAAGTGCATTTTTTCCTTCATGCTAGTTGTGTTTAGGCTATGGAGACATTCTACTCATTGATGTCTGTTCCGGTCGCTACTCAGATACAGACAGCATTGTTGCGGGTTGATTTCTCCAGGGAGCTAAGAGATGAAAGTTAGTATGTAGAACATGTATTAGGAATCACTATAGGGATCACCTTTTAAGAAAGGAGCCTGGGAAGCTGGATTAGACAGAGAGAAGTGGAACTGGGATGCCCCCTCAGCAGTTTGCAAAGGAAGCTCGGGAGTTGATCCTTGTTGGACCCCAAATGAGAGACCTTTTAGGCCTTGCTTAGAGAAGTCATGAATATGGGCTATCTTCTGTAGAGTGTGTCCTTTTGCAGGTTGTGTCAGTGTGGCCATCAAGAAAACACTGCTAGCTGAAGAATGGCAGCACTGTAGCTGCTCAGGAACTAACTGATAAGAGAGACAGCAAATGCAATAAACCAATACTATGAAATCTGTGACAGTGCATGTTGTAATTTAAATCTAAAATGTCCCTGAAAAGGTCTCATGTGTTTAAATGTGGAGCTTTGGAAGATAATTGAGTCTTAGGAATGTTACATTTGTGAGGGGCTTCATCTACTGATGAGTTCATATCTGAATGTGCTCTTAGGCAGTGGGGCTTCATTGGAAGAGGTAGAATCTGTAGGTGCAGCTTAAAGAGTGTAGTTGTTTCCAGCTCCTCCCTTCCCTCTCTCTGTTTCTGGACTGCCATGTTTCAGCAGCTTTCTTCTATCATGCTTTGTACTTTGAAACTCACAAGCCATGGACTGAGTCATCTAAAACCATGAGTCAAAGTAAACCTCTCGTCTTTCAAATTGTGAGGGTCTGGTATTTGTTCCTGCAAAATGAGTAGTGTAGGAGGGTATGAGAGTAGATATTCAAAGCAAAATTTTTCAGAAAACAAATTGTCATTTCACTATATGAAGTCCAAATAATATAAATAGTGCATATTGCTTTTGCATTTTATATTCAAAGTTCTGTGGAAATCCAGAAAATTTATGGTTACCAGACACAAAGTGTTATGTTCCTCACATTGACAATCAAACTTTGACTAGAGATTAACTGCTGCTTATAATTTGAGGGAGACATGATATTAATATCTTAAATGAACTCGGCAATCTGTAAATATTATCTGTATTAATGGAATAAAAATAGAGATTTAAGTATATTCCTTAAACTTATGATGATTATCAATACAAGTAAAAATAAATTAACTACTTACATAATAATAGACATATCTAATTCATGGAAATGTGTACTGTAGTGTATTTAAAAAGATATGACCATGACATAATTCTCTCAATTTCTTCCATTACAATAAACATTTTTGGCTTTACTATCCCTTCCCTACAATAAGCGTTATTGGCTTTAATATCTAAAGGAAAATTTCTTGTTCTAAACTTTCAATAATATATGCACAGAATTGAGACTTGAGGTTTATTTTAATTTTCCTTTAGTTATTCCTTCCATTATCACTTTGTAAATTTTTACATTTCTTAATTAATGATGTAGTTACCTATTTTATCAGTTTTTAAAAGAATTATACTCGATTTATATATTAGTTCTACTCTATTTGTGCTTTCAAAGTGTCATTATCTTTACTGATATTGCCATTTGTTTCATTCTATTTATGTATTTTAGTTTTAACTTTTTAAATTACTAATTAGTTCATTTAATTTATATTTTATTTTAATATATAGCATTTAAAATTATAAATTTTATTGTAATGATAACTTTGAACATATATAACTAATTCTAGTTTTATTGGATTTTTATTACTTTGTAGACATTACTCAATTTTTGTTTTGTTTTCCCTTAGCAGGTTTTTATCTGTGGAGTTCTAAAAGAGTGATTTAACATTTTATTTAACATTTGCTTTGATAGTGTCATCAGAGAACAAGGTATATATTTTGAATTGTGGAATTTATGAAGTTGCACTAGAGCAAATTTTAAATATATTCCCAGGTGAACTTGAAAAAGGAGTACATATTCTGTTTTCACAGTGTGTAATTTAACATATGCATATATATCTAAAATTCTATATATTATATGTAAAGACAATATATTATCTATATATATTATAATCTTTACCCCTTTGTCTATGCCTTAGATTAAAATATCTGAGTTAAACTCATTCATTTTCTCTGATAAATCTCTTTCATTCTGCTAGTCTTTTCTTTCATTTTTGCTCTATAAATGCGGCATGACAAATTTTTATTCTGAATTATGTAATATAGTAATTCAGTGTTAATTTTGTCTTCAAACAAGCCTTTTCTATTCTTTCATTCTTTTTGTTTAAATTTACTCATGTTAGATTTCTAGATTTTCTCAATTATTTTGATGTGGGTATGAATTTTATTTATGAAAAAAATTTTATTGAAATATTTTTCACCCATTAATACACTTTTTGGGAACCCAAAAGGAGTTCCATCTAAGTGTATCATCATTCATTTTTTTACTTTGCTCCATTTTCTTCCAGATAAACTGGTTGGCAGCATAAAACCTTGCCAAAACTTTTATCTTTTCATTCAGCTGAAGACAGCTCTACTAAATCATGTTAATGTTTTGTTTGTTTGCTTGTTCCCTGCTGGAAACACTTTTTACTTGCTGAGATCTACAGTAGATTTTCTAATAACCTGGTAAAACTTTGAGTATCAGTTGACATAGAGAAGTTTACAAAGTTAATCCAGAGGAGAGGTTTGTAAGCTATGAAGCCCATAATTCCACTTGTGACCTCTTTTCTTTTTCCCTTAATGTAAATTCAATTTCTCTCTATTTAAATAGGTTTATGCTTCTCAATACTTAAAATATTTCAGTGAATTCTCACTGCTGTCAGGATGATTCCCTAATTCCTTCACTTGGTTTGTCATAGATTTCATGATAAGAATGTACTTTATCTTGCTTCTGAAAATGTTCCATCTTAAATTTTATGTCATATTTACACTAATGCACATCTCAGTTCTTGAATGATTTATAAATCTTATTTGGAAATGTATTTGAGCAACCCATAAAGACAAATATTTTTAGTCATATAATCACATAATTGTTGTGATTTTAACTTGATTATTGATACATGGTAATCAATATGCATATCTCTACTTTTTTATATGTTTGAAACTGTCCACAGTAACAAATAAAACCACAGTTCTTGATTGAGCCATCTGACTTACAGTATTTTTTTTCAGTGTCTTATATCATCAAATGAGAGAACAAGATGAAAGGAACCATCTGGCAACAAAGAATGGAAGGCAGCACTGGGCTAATTTTTGCTTAATTTCATATTTTTTAAAAAATATCAATGTGTTTGGTTTTAACACAGCAAGCACTAGTAGTCACCCTCATGGCACATGCATTGACAGACATTTGGAACTGTGTATGTTCTGCCAGTAAAACAAAGATAACAGAACTGCAATTCTGCCAACCACAGTCAGCTACATTCTTACATTAGGAACTGCATCTAACTGTATATTTAGCCACCATAGCATTTTTTAAATTGCTATAAAGCATACAGTAGTTTTTTCTCTATTGACATTTATGGCCTGTGTCACTTCGGAGAAGACCATAGTGAAAGTGCTGTATTACAAAAAATACCACATTCATATTCATTCATGTAAAAAACAACAATTATATGAAAATGAGTGTGCTTGTGCACACTTGCTAAGAAACTACCCACACACAAAGAGAGATAAGTATTTAACCTTATGAGCTAGGCTCTGGGCCAGTACTTGAGACCTTAAGGATAATACTGTATGACTAATGGGACTATTTTGGGAGACAAGGTGGGATGGAAGGGTCTTTAAATGATACAGAATAATCCATCAAGGTCTCACATCTATCTATCTATGTATCTATCAAATACTGAGCATTTTTTCTATTATTATGAACTCATGTCTTTTAAATGTTTATTCTTTTTAGATTATTACAACCTTTTTGTTTCTTCAAATCATCCCACCTTTTGCCCATAAGAGACACATCAATTTGGTTCCAAAGAACTGTAGAGTTGACCTTAGTGATCTCCAACAGATTTCTTGTCTCTGCCTTAAGGGACTATAGTCAACTTCCATTGCATTTGCCTCCCCACTCCCAGAATCAGTCAGCCCTCTAAGAAACAATAGTAGGAGGCATTTAGGGAATCAATCTGAAACCTTGTCTGTGGTTGGTTGGTTTGTTTGAAACAGGGTCTCACTATAGAGTTCAGCCTGGACTTGAACTCCATATGTAGCCCAGGCTGGCCTCAAAACCATGGAGATCCTTCTGCCTCCAGTTCCCCAGTGCTGGGATTACAGGCATGTGCCACCATGCTTGGGCCTTCCCTGTGTTTTATAAATGAGAAAGAATGGCAGTGCTTTTCTGAGAATGAGCAACAATGGTCCTTCCAAGAAGTCAGGGCAGTTCATGATGCTCTGCAGGGGAATTATGTCCTACAGACAGCCCTCTGCTATTCTTTCTCATTCCTATTTTTAAACCTTGACGGCAGATAGTTTCAGGCTGTGTGCCCCTCCCCCCTTCTTCCTTGGATGACAAAAAGACATGTGACAGTAATAAATGATTATCTTCTAAATTACTACCACTACATTTCATTTAGCTGACATGACACAGATATTGTCAATTTACAATATGGTTACATTTTAATAAACCCATCCCAAGTTGAAAATTATATAGGTTAAAGATGCATTTAATATACTAAACATCATAGCGTAGCCTAATCTACTTTAAATTTCCTCAAGATACTCACATTAGCATATCTAGCTGGGGAAAAAAATCTGCTAACACAAAGTCTGTTCTTTAGTAAAGTGTGGAACATCTCATAAACACAATAAAATGAGTATTCTGGAGACATCATCAGGTCTAAAAGTATAAAATGTAATATCAAAAAATAAAAAGATGGCAACACAGTACCTTGTAGAGTATCAGTTGTTTACCCTTGTGGTCATGTGGCTGAATGGGAACTATGGGTGGCGCTACTGCTCTGCATTAAAAAAGGGCACTAAAGTACACTATATCATATACAATGATTTCATATATTTACTTATATATTATTATTATATATATAATTTTTACACATTAAGTCAAAAAGTTGTGAGTTAAAAGCTGGAAAAAGTCTGCATATGATGCTCAGAAATTGTTAACTGAGTAGTCATTATATATAATATAAGATTCAGACATTATGAAGAACATATCCCACATTGTCCTTCAGTTCATTTTAATTATAATGAATGTATGGGACGAGCCCAGAGTAAAAAGCAATAAATTCTGCCTGAGTAAAAGAAACAAGAATTTATGGAGTGAGAAGTTTTTGAGGAAGGATCTAGAAGCAGTAAAATTCTAGTGTATATGTATGTGAGTGGGAGGAGGGGATGTGCTAGATTGCAGTATTTCAAACAGAACGCCAGGAATAATAACACACTTAGGTGAAAGTTCCAGTGCTATCCTGAGAAAACACTGTGGGTCAGCTGGTGACAGTAATGAGATCACTTATAATGTCATTATCTATACTTGAGTGATTACAGTAGGAAGTGAATGGAGAAGCATATTTTTGAGACACTGTATAGATATGATGGTCATCTCAGTGAATGCGGATGACAGGAGCTTTAAAGATGACTAAGTAATTTTGTTTATAATAGTTGATATTTGAGCTTAGATGATTATGGAGTGGGAACAAACTGGAGTAACTGGTTCAGAGATGATCCTGTAGGACAGAGAAGGATATTATAGAATTTATGAAAATCAACTGGCATCACAAAATATAAAAGATAGACAACAATCAGAGTTTGCCAATAAATGACGGTTATTTGGCAGAAGAGGTGATTGAGGTCAAGAGATTTGTTCGATATCACATTCATTCATTTTTATTCATTCATGCAATGATTATAGAGGCCTATTATGTTCGTGATGAAAAACTACTTGCAAAAAAACCACACAAAAAATAAAATTTCACTCCTCTCTTGTAGCAGTTATGATATGGTGACTGAATTTCCAGTCTGGGGATGGTCTTGTGACACTAGTTTTATCTCATCTTACTGGATCCACTTTGAATCTGTTTTTTAAATCAGAGATAAGTAGGCATTTTTCCTCTTTTACTATGTGTTGATACTATAGTCTACATAAATAATCTTTGTACTTGGGCAGGACTTCTTGCAGGTTTCCATGTTTGAATGGTTATGTGAGTGTAATGTGCTTTTGATCAAGTCTATCCACAGAAAAGGTCATAATATAATAAAAAACAGTTTTCAGTATAATAAAAAACAGTTCACCTTTTGCAGTCTATCCCTTAAGTAAAGGATCTATTTGCATCTCCAGTGGAAATGAGTCTTTTAAATGCTTTCATACCATAGACTACTATTTGAAAATTCTCAAAAAACTTCTCATTATATAAACATAATTTCATTTATTTTTAATCAACACTAAATTTAAATATTTTACTCTTTATTAGTCTCTGTAATTAGATCAGTTTGTGAACTGAAAGTGTGCATTTAGCTGACTTTGTCTTTTCACTATCTTTGCATTTGCCTTCCCTAATTTCATCTCAATAACCTGCCCTACCTATATGATTGACTCTGACTCTTAATTATTTGATGTCAAAATCCGTGAGAATTTGTTCTCCTACAGCAGGCTTTATTTTTTAAATTTCAAGTTAAGTCATCTTTGACTCTTTCCTACTACAAAAGAAAGAAGAGAGTAAGAGAAGGAGGGAGGGAGTGATGTTGTCCCACCTTTTTCTACTTCTTGAATTGGTTTCTCATTGATTGTGATATCCTGGTCACAGACTTTCTGCTTAATATTAGTTCTAGCATTTTCCCCCATGAAACACACCTAGAGGACATCAAAGCTCTGTTTTAAATACTTTACCTGTTGTAGGAGTTATTTATAATTCTTTCTGCCTGACATTCAGCTCATTTTGTACACAGCAGTTGTACACCAATTATTAATTTCCGATGACTTATCCCTTGAGAAAAGACTTTAGATGAGAAATGTCATTTTTCTCACACTAATTAATGATTGAGAAAACTATGTGAGAACTTTCGTTATACATTCACATCAAGAATCCTGGTTTCTGGAAAAGTATTCATTTAATTTGGCTGGACAAATTTGGGTAGACTTTGCTTTACCAGGCTCAGTGAGGCATCAAAATGAATTGTAGAATTCTTAGAAATGGAAAAGAACTCAGAGGTCTGAGAGCTAAAATCTCTTAATTTCTGAATGATTAAACTAAGCCCTAGAGAAAAGTGGAGATTTGCAGGATTTTACAGGTTTTAGTGTAGCGTTAGATATGGAGATGGAATTTCCTATTTCTTGCCTACTGTGCCTATTTCAATTCCTACCACGTTTTTCAACGTTGCTCCAAAGGTCAGAGTCTCTTATAGCACTGTGCTTCTTCCTGTTTCCTGCACAGGCCAAATCAGTCTGGATGATTAAAAAGCACTCTGTAAGTACCACAAAGTACCTTGTAAGTACTCTAAAAGTAATTATGATTATTTCATCAAGGCTGTAAAGTCCCAGTGGACAGGACAATTTAACTACTATCTCTAAGATGTTTTTAGTATTAAAAGGGTACTCAATAAGTCTGTGTTAAACAAAATGACTTCAGCTGGTCCATTAATGTCATCAGTGCCAGTGTACTAGTTTATGCATGAAATCCAAGAAAACACCATTTTAGTTACATTTTTTTCTTACATTTAGTTTTATTTATTTTTATGTAAAACTCAATTGTAGCCAAGTATGGCAGCATAAGTCTTGAATCCCAGCACTCTGGGAAGCTGAAGCAGAAAAATCACAAGTTAGAGTCTAGCCTATGCAACTTAGCACTAGTCTCAAAATTTTAACAAAGGAAATAAAAAGAGGCTGGAGATTTATCTAAGTGCAAAGGGCCTGTGTTAGATCCATACTACTGGGGAAAAAAAACCCAAACTTGATTATACGGAGTTTTTTTTTTAATATGACATTAAATTTAACAATATTTACTTTCGTGTACCTTGAATTTGAAAAATGCAAATGTTTAATTAAATTATTAAGATGAAATTTTAAAGAAACATAAGCCCTATTACATATAAGATTTATTATGCTACCAGTTTCAAACTTTGAAAAATGAATTTTATTGAACATAAGAAATTCAATTGAATGCATTTAAATTGACTATAAACTGCATATTTTTTCATGAACCTACTTAGCCAAACTCATTAATGCTTTTATTTTAAATTACATGCAAATTTAGATAATTTAGGTGGTTGCAAAGATTAGTTAGAATTTTTTTAATACACTGAAATGTAACCAATTCAACAATTCTGTTGGTTTTCTATTAATGTCTAAACAATTGTATTTATAGAAGCTTATCAAAGGCCCTTTGAGTAGAGGAACTGAATAGGTTCCCTAAATATGGAGTTTATAATTCACTTCAAAGTTATGAAATTTACCACCCAAAATTTGGAAATGTTTTTAAACCTATATTGCAAACTGAAGTTTACAAGTTGATATTTGATTTAGGGAACTAATATTTGAAAATATTGATGACTCCAGTGCTAATATTATCAAATTGAACTATTTTTTTTTCTAAAAGTTATCTTTGTCTTTGGTATTTAAGCCTTCACTACTTCATGATTTTTTTCTTTTTTAAAAATTGTATTTAAAGAGAAAAAAACCAACAAAACAAAACAGAAAAAAGGGTAGCAACAATACAGAATTCAAAAGGAAAAAAGAAAACTAAAAAAACACTAAGAAATCACTGCTTGATAAATTACATACTGTCATCTTGGAAATAGTTGTTCAACTTACAAAATTAAAGCATACAAAGTAGACATTCAAACAATGAGACGGTTAACAGTTCTGCTCAACTATTTAACAAAAACAAGTGATATGGTCATCTATCTTACATACTTATACATACACGCAGTTATGTCCTTTAGAGCACTTTCTTTTCCTCTCTTTTTTACAGTAGCAATTACACATTTTGGGTTTTATTACTCCTACAGTTTTTTTGATTTTATTTTAAAAGGGGGTAAGATTAAACACAACAAAACAGAACAGAACAGAACAGGACATAAGAAAGCATAAATTTCAAAGCTTCAGAGATCTTCACTCTGTCATTTTGTCTCTTGTTTTCTTCCAAATGGTTGTCCATATCTTTGCATATGGGGAGCTCATACTAAATAACATAGCCAATCTTTTCACAAGATGTGTAGTTAACTGACTCCCACTTGCTAAGGAGGGGGACATGGGATGGGGGACAGGACGATATGAGATGTTTGATTCTCAGCCCGCGTGCCAGCAGGCTCACAGCCACCCCCCCAGAGAGGGGAGGAGTTCCTTGTTCTCCTGGCACCCCGAGTCAACCTGATGGTGCAGGTACCCACACGCCAAGGTCTCTCTCCTTTGGGCAGCTGAAAGTCTGCCACACTCACAGCCACCCCCCAGAGAGGGGAGGAGCTCCTTGTTCTCCTGGCACCCAGAGTCAACTTCATGGTGCAGGTCTTGAGGCACCAGGGTCTCTCTCCTGCAGGCCTCCAAAAGTCTGCCACACTCACCTGCTATTTCTTTCTGATGAATTTGAGCATTATATTTCCAAAGTTCTGAAATGGCCAACAGACCACAGAAAGAATTCTCTTTAGGCTCCTGTTTGAAACCAGCAGCTATAGCAATCTGCTGGCCTTGCTTCAGGGCCACACTACTTTGTGTTAATCACTTATCAAAATGTCTCTTTTAGGGATTGCAAGAACAAGATAATACAGGACACATAATTTATAGTATTATTTTATGATAGCCACCCAGAGTCAAATATAAGACATTCAAGAAAACAGTGGAAGTGACACAGGACTTCAAAACAGGAAAACAGAAAATCAACAATGGCTGCATTAATGCCTTTTGTTATCTTCCAAATTTCTGCCCATAGCATCAGATATAATAAAATCAAACAAAACAGAACAGAATAAAGCCAATCAAATGAGAATATTGAATAAAACAAAACAATAAAATAGAACAAAACAATTCACTGAGAACAATATTAGATTTCAAAAAGAAGACAGAAGGAAATTTCCCATAGGTACTATATTGCATATCGTTAGCCTCTTAATAGATGCTCAGACTACCTACCTTAGACATGCAAACTCAATCAAACAATACAAGAATTAAGTTATCTTTGTACCTCAGTTGCTATCAACTCAGCCTGTGTTCCTTTGAATCAGCTGTTGCTTACAGTTTGTGTGGGACCTCCAAGCCTGATGCTTGGTACCTCATGGGAAAGGCTAATTGGTTTCTTGTTTCTCCTTCTGGGTCCCACATGGCTTCTGCTGGCTCACAGGAAGGGTGAGTTGTCTTCTTTCTCCTTCCAGGCCCTGCATGGCTGCTGATGGCTCTCAGGAAGAACAAATTGGATTCTTGTTTCTCCTGTGACATACAAGTATTTATTTTTATTTTACAAATGGTAGAACTGAACAAAACAGAACAAAACAGAAAACAATGTAAGTGACACAGATTTCAAAGCAAGACAACAGAGATCTACAGTGGTTACCATAATGTCTCTTGTTTTCTTCTAAATAGTTGGCTATTTCTTCACACAAAATTAATTCATACAAACAAAATATTATAAAACTGATCAGAACAGAGTAATGAAGGCATTACAGGCCTTCAAAACTAGAGACTAGGAAAATCAACAGTGGATGCTGTAATGTCTCTTGTTCTCTTCAAAAAAGCTGTCCATACCTTCATGTATGTTGAAATTAAACAATACAAAACAGACTAAAACTACTCTGAGCAAAGAATAGAAGCATTACTGGGTTTTACAGCATGATGACATGGAATCAGCAGTGGATATCATAATGTCTGGTTTTTAAAAAAATTTTATTTAAAGAGAAAAAAAAGCAAACCTAAAAAAGGTAGAAATAATACAGAATTAAAAAAAATAATAAGAAATTTATCAACTAGTAGATAGATTACATATTGTCCTCTTAGAAATAGTTGTTCAAGTTACAAAATTGAAGCATACAAAGTGGATATTCAAACAGTGAGACGGCAAACAGTTCTGTTCAAAAATCCAACAAAAACTTAGTAATATGGTTATCAATCCTACACACTTAAACATACATGCAGTTATATACCTTAGAGCACTTTCTTTTCCTCTCCTTTTTACAAGAGCAATTACATATTTTGGGTTTTATTACTCCTACAGTTCTTATTACTTTTTACACTAGAGATACATTGTGATATTTATAAATATGATTCTTATTTCTCTAATGAGGATAGCCTCAAGTTGTCTCCATTTCCCTATGAAGGCTTCAAGATCATCCTTTTTTATAGCTGAATAATATTCCATTGTATAAAAATACCACATATTTTTCACCCACTCTGCGGTTGATGGGCATCTTGGTTGTTTGCAAGATTTAGCTATTACAAATTGTGCTTCTATGAACATGGGTGCATGTATATCATTGTGATATGCCCTTTTCAGTTTTTCTGCAAAAATACCCAGGAGAGGAAGAGCTGGATTGAATGGAACTTCCAATCCTAGTTTTCTGAGAAATCTCCATACTGATTTCCATAGTGATTGCTCCAGTCCCATCAACAGTGGAGAAGTGTTCCTTTTTCCCCATAGCATTGCCAACATTTGTTATCAGTTGATTTCTTGATGGTAGGCATTCTTTCCAGAGTGAGATAAAATCTCAAGGCTGTTTTAATTTGCATTTCTTGAATGGCCAGTGATGGTAAACATTTCTTCATGTATGTATTTGCCATTTGTATATCTTCATCTGAGAAATGTGTGTTCATCTCAAATGCCCATGTTTGGAGAGGGTCTTTGAATTTGGGATCTTGACATTTTTCAATTCTTTATATGTTCTAGATATAAGTACTTTGTCTGAGGGACTTCTGGCTAAAATTCTTTCCCATTCTCTGGGTTTTCTTTTCACTTTGTTGGTGATTTCTTTTGAAGTGCAAAAACTTTTCAATAATATGATATCCCAGTTGTTAATTCTTTGAAGTATTTCCTGTGCAGTTTGAATTTTGTTCATGAATTTTCTGCCTGCCCCTATGTCTCCAAGACTTCTACCTATATTGTCTTCCAGTAGATTTAGTGTTTCTCTTTTAATGTTTAGAACTTTGATCTCTTTAGACTTTAGGTTGTGCACAGTGATAGGCATGGATCTAGTTTCAATTTTCAGCATGTGGAGAGCCAATTTTTCCCACGCAATTTATTGAAGAGGCTATCCTTCTTCCAGTGAACATGTTTAGTCCTGTTATCAAATATCAGGTGCCTGAGTGTCTTTGTAGTTGTGTTTGCATCTTCTAATCTGTTTCATTGATCCTTGGGTCTATTTCTTTGCCACTACCATGCTGATTTTATCACTGTGGTTTTGTAGTATAGTTTCAAGTCAGGAATTGAGATGTCTCCTGCCTTGCCTTTGTTGCCCAGAATTGCCTTTGCTATTCTAGGTTTCTTCTGTTTCCAAATGAATTTTAGGAGTGTTTTCTTTAAATCTGTGAGGTATGATTATAGTATTTTGATTGGGATTGTGTTAAATCTGTATAACAGTTTTGGGAGTATGGACATTTATGCAATTTTGGTTCTTCCTAGCCAAGAGCAAGAATATCTTTCCATTTTCTAATATTCTCTTCAATCTCCTTTATTAGCATAGCATGAATTTCAGCATATAGATCTTTTAAATTCTTAGATTGATTCCTATGTATTTCATTTTTTAAGATGTCATTGTGAAAGGTGATATTTCCATAATTTCTCTTTTGGTGTGTTTTTTGTGTACAGGAATGCTATTGATTTTTGAGTGTTGACTTTGTATCCAGCTATACTGTTGAATTTATTTATTACCTCTAATAGTCTGTTAATGGGGTTTTTGGGGTCTTCTATATAGAGTATCATGTCATCTGCAAATAGGGATAATTTAACATCTTCCTTTCCTATCTTTATTCCTTTTGTTTCTCTCTTTAGTCTGATTGCCCTGGCTAGTATTTCCAGAACCATATTGTATAGGAGTGATGATACTGGGTATCTTTGTTTTGTTCCTGATTTTAGAATGATTTTAGATTTTAAAGCTTTCAGTTTTTGTCCATTTAGTGTAATGTTGGCTGTTGGATTGTTAGAGATGGCCTTTATGAGATTGAGGTAGACAACATTATTCCAAGTTTCTGAAGGGCTTTTATTATGAACATGTGTTGGACTTTATCAAAAGCTTTTTTTGCATTTATTGAGATGACCATGTAGTTTATGTTTTGGCTCTATTGATGTGGTATATTACATTTATTGATTTGTGTAGGTTAAACCATCCCTGTGATCCTGGAATGAATCCCAGTTGGTTGTGATGTATAATCTTCTTGATGATTTGCTGCATTCTATTTGCCAGTATTTTATTGAGAATCTTTGCATCAATGTTCATTAGTGAGTTTGGCCTATAATTCTCCTTTTTGATTGGGTCTTTCTCTGGTTTTGGTATCAGAGTAATACTTGCCTCCAGGAATGATTCAGGGAGGATTGCTTCCTTTTCAATTTTGTCTTAGTTACTTTTTACTAATTGCTGAGACAAAATACCTGATGCCCAAAGTTGGGAAAGGAAAAGTTTATTTCTTACAGTTTTTGGAAGTTACAGTCTATACTCATTTGTCTCCAAAGCAGGGTGGCATGGCGGGGTTGCAGTTCATGGCGGCTGCAAACAGCAAGCAGGAAACCAGCAAGAGAGAGAGACACACTTTCTTCCTGCCATTACATCACATCCTGGCTCCACCCCTAGGCCAGTGTAGCACTGAAACCACCAATCCAAGCACTAGACAATGAACCAACCACAAATGTACAACGCAAATACATGAGGCCTGGGGCCACCAACATAAACCATGACATTCCACCCCTGGCCCCCAGAGACTCATGTACAACCTTTGTACAAAAGACATTTTATCCATCTCCAAGAGTTGCCAAAGTCCTAACATTTTCAGCGTTGCTGAGAAGTCCAAGCCCCAAGTCTCCTCCAATATCTATGGCAAACTCTTAACTGTAACCCCCTGTACAAGTGAAACAGGTTAAACATTTCTGAAATTTAAAGGCACAAAATAAACTTTACCATTCCAAAAGTTACAAGTGGAATATAAGGCATTGGAAACAAAGCAAGTCCAACATCCAGCATGGCGAACATTAAGTCCTAGAGTTCCATGCTCAGCATTTGAAGCAATCTGATTGCAAGCTCCAAAAGGCTTGGGTGATTCCACCCCCACTGCACTTCCAGGGATTTCAGCTCCTGCAGCTTCTCTCTTAAACCCTCTCTTCTCAGTTTTAGCAGCTTTCCTTGGATGATCCACGTTCTTGGCTTTTCCAAACTTCTGGGGTCTCCATTGCACCTTTGGCTTCACCCTTACATCTTTACATATTGCCCTCTCAGGGGCACACTGCTTGGCCTCCCAGGCTCTTTGCTATTGAGGTGGAAGCCGTCTTACCCTCAGAATTTGTGCATTTTCCTTGCACCTAAAATCAGCACCATGTTAGTGTTGCCAAGGTCTGCTGCCAGCTGCAGCAGTAGCCAGGCTTTTCTCTCTCTTGGCTACAGGGGTCCAGTGCCTGGATGGCTGGGCTCTGTTTACCTGATTGTGATGAAAAGCTTTTCTATGTTGCCACCATTATGGAACCTCATCTGGCTGCTGCCATTCTGGAACATGTGGCCTCCTGTGCCATTCTGGAGCATGGTGCTCTGAAGCTTTCTCATTTGAGAAAATTCTTTCACTTTTGCAGTTTTGGGGCTGCAAAGGGTGGAGACCCGCTGCTTCCTGGGATGCCTGGTGGCCATCTTTCTTATCTCTTTGCTTCTTCTCAGCAATCAAAGTCTCAGCCCTATCTTTACAATCCACAGCTTTACTGGATTTTTTTCTTCTGGCCAACCTCACAGTGTTTTAAATTATCCTGCTGGGCTCTTTGCTCTTGATTTGCAACATAGATCTGTCTAAAAGCCCCCAACAATAGCCATGGCACAGCCTCAACATTTTACTGCCTTGAAATTTCCTTTGCCAGATAAATCAGTCCATTACCCTTAATCTCAATCTCAGGCAAAGTCTCTGGGCCTGAGCAAAATGCAGACAAACTTTCTGCCAAGCCATAACACACATCATAGGGAGTCCAACAGCCAATACAGTCCTCCTTCCCAGCAGAAACCTCGCAAGCCTGGTCTTTACTATCAGGCTTTCTATCAGTTTTCTGGTCTCCTGAGCTCTCACCAGAATCTCCTCCACAGAAAAACCTAGGTTTCTCCAGCTCTGTGCATCCAGGCAACATGTCCAAACCTTGCCAACTCTGCCCACAAGCCATTTCCAAAGCCTCTTGAAAAACATGGTCAGATATAGTCACAGCAATGACCCCACTCCTAGTACCAAATTCTGTCTTAGTTACTTTTCACTCGTTGCTGAGACAAAATACCTGATGCCCAAAGTTGGGAAAGGAAAGGTTTATTTCTTACAGTTTTTGGAGGTTTCAGTCTATACTCAGTTGGCTCTAAAGCAGGGTGGCATGGTGGGGGTCGCTGTTCATGGAGGCTGCAAACAGCAAGCAGGAAACCAGCAAGAGAGAGAAACACACCTTCCTGCCATAACATCACATCCTGGGTCCACCCCTCGGAGGGTGTAGCACTGACACTACCAATCCAAGCACCAGACAATGAGCCAATCACAAATGCGCAATGCAAATACATGAGGCCTGGGGGCCACCAACATAAACCATGACAAAATTTCATTGAAGAGTTTAAGGAATATTGGCATCAAATCTTCTCTAAATTTCTTGTAGAATTCTACTGTGAATCTGTCAGGACCTCGGCCTTTCTTTCTTGGTAAGTTTTTAATTACAGTTTCAATTTCAATAGCTGATATTGAAATTTTCTATATCTTCTTGCTTGAGCTTTGGTAGTTCATTTGTTTCTAGAAATCTGTCCATTTCATCTGTGTTTTCCAATCTATTTGAGTAGAGGTTTTTCAAGTAGGTATTCATGATCTTTTGAATTCCCATGGGATCTGTAGTAATTTCCCACTTTTCAGTCCTTATTGCATGACTTTGTGTTTTTTCTTTCTTTTTCTTGATAAGGTTTGCTGGAGGTGTTTCAGTTTTGTTTATTCTCTCAAAAAACCAACTTTTTGATTCATTAATTCTTTGTATTGCTTTTTTTAGTTTCAATAGCATTGATTTCTGCTCTAATCTGTACTATTTCCTCTCTTATATGAACTTTGGATTTAACTTGCTCTTCTTTTTCTAGAAGTTTGAGATGAAGCATTAGGTTGTTTATTTGTGCTCATCCTGTTTTCTTGATATGACAATTAATTGCTATAGATTTCCCTCTTAAGACCTCTTTCATTGCTTTACAGTATTACAGTATGTTGTTTCTGCATTTTCATTGAATTATAGGTATTGTTTTATTTCTTAATTTCATCTGTAGCCACTGATTATTCAGAAGATTGTTATTTAATTTCCATATATTTATGCAGGTTTTGCAATTTCTTTTGCCATTAATTTCCAATTTCAGTGCACTATGGTCAGATATTATGCATGGGATGATTTCAATACCTTTGCATTTACTGAAGAATGTTTTATGGGATAATATATGGTCTCTTTTGGAGAATGCCCCATGCACAGCTGTGAAGAATCTGTATTCTGATGTGGTTGGGTGGAACACTCTATAAACATCTACTAAGTCCAATTGCTCACAGGTATAATTCAGTCCTATTATTTTTGCTGACTTTTTGTTAAATTGATCTATCTCTTTATGACAATGGGGTGTTAGGTCTCCTGTTATAATTGTGTTGTTGTGTATTTGGTTTTTTTTTTCAATATTATTTTTATTTAAAAGAGAATAAAACAAAAGGGGGCAGTACAGAGCAGATCAGAACAGGACAACATAGGCAACACAGTACTTTACATTAAGTCAACTGGAAATCAACAGTATCTACCACCATATCTCTTACTCTGCTATAGTTGAGCATAGTTTCAATTGCAATAATATCAAACATAACACAATAGTATAAAGCCATGCATAGAGTGAAAGAATTCCAGGGCTTTCTGAACTGAATAACAGAAAATGATCAATGAGTTTTATAATATCTCATTTTTGATAAAATAGAAAAAAAATTTGTTTGAACTATCACACATATTCAAATTCCAATGAGACACAATGTGGTAGACAGAACCAATGGCAATAGAACAAAAAAAAAAGCATGGTAGGACTTCTAAGAAGGATAATATTAAATCAGCAATAGCTGTCATAATGTTTTCTTCAAAACAGCTGTTCATATCATCACGTATGATATAGTCAAACAA
>PVJX010002263.1:0-67059 GCA_004027295.1 Dolichotis patagonum
AGGAGCTCCACCCCTCTCTGGGGGGCAGCTGAGAGTGTGGCAGACTTTCGGTGGCCTGAAGGAGACAGACCCTGGCGCCTTGGGACCTGCACCATGCAGTTGACTCGGGGTGCCGGGAGAACAAGGAACTCCTCCCCTCTCTGGGGGAGTGGCTGTAATCCTGCCAGTGGGCAGGCTGAGAATCAGACATCTCATGTCGTCCTGTCCCATGCCCCCCGCTTAGCAAGTGGGAGCCAGTTAACTACACATCTTGTGAAAAAATTGGCTATGGTATTTAGTATGAGCTTCCCCATATGCAAAGATATGGACAACCATTTGGAAGAAAACAAGAGACAATATGACAGATAGTGAAGATCCCTAGTTGTATAGCTTTGGAATTTATGCTTTCTTAAGTCCCGTTCTGTTGTTTTGTTGTGTTTAATTTTACCCCCTTTAAAATAAAATTTATATATATATATGGAGAAAAGCAAGTGCTGTAAAGGATATAACTGAATGTATGTTTGTTTAAGTGTATAAGATAGATGACCACATTACTGTTTTTGTTGGATTGTTGAGCAGAACTGTTAATAGTCTCACCGTTTGAATGTCTACTTTGTGTGCTTTAATTTTGTAACTTGAACAAATGTTTCCAATGACGACAGTATGTAACCTATCAAATGGCAATTTCTTAGTGCTTTTGTTTTTGTTTTGTTGTTGTTATTGTGGTTCTTTCATTTTTTTGCCTTTGGAATTCTGTATTGTTGCTACCCTTTTCCTGTTTTGTTTGGTTGTTTTCTTTTTTGTTTTTTTCTCTTTAAATAAAATTTAAAAAAAAATTCACTCTTCGATTTTAGAGAACACAAACTCGTACCGGCCCCTATATCAGTGTCACATACCTATAAATATCAGCATTCTGGGAGGCTGAGACAGGAGGACTGCAGACTGAACAACCTGCCAAGATCCTGTCCTAAAATTTTAAAAAATTTAAAATTTAGAGTGTTGGGGATATAGGTTGGTATGAGGGTCCTGGGTACTCAATTTTGAGTACAAAACAAAACCAAAAACTCACAAAACAGCCTGTGAGGCATAGCACAGCACTAAGGACAAGACATCATCATAGGCTGTCAGGGGAGCGATTGGGTTTATAGGCAAAAGACCTCCAAAACTGTCCAGAATTCTTAGATCATAAGCATATATTAGATTTTATTAGTCATTGTAGGGAAAGGGTGCAAACAGGAAGGGAAATAATAGGATAAAGGCCACGGTAAACTCTTTGGCTAATCCTGGCTAGAAAGAGTTAAAGCCTCACTGGAGACAGCAATTAACAAGAAAAAACCTGATAAACCAGGCAGGGCCCCAACCAAATTAGCCTAGCTGTCTCTCCTCTCTCCCCATCTTAAGAAGACTACAAGGGCCAACCACTTAAGACAGTGTGTGTGTGCGTGTGTGTGTGTGTGTGTGTGTGTGTGTGTATTTCCCTTTACTTAATTGCTAACTCAACCTTGTAGGTAAAGTTCTCTTAAACCCATAAAGTCTTCAGACAGGATAAGGGAAATGAAATGACCTTCCCACAGAATTTGCATGTAGACCATGGTACTTGGGGTGGGATCCAAAGGCCTAAAATAGTCAAATCAAATTATAACAAATTCTAGGTGGGGGAGGGACCTAATAGCCAATAAAAAAGCAGCTGAGAACAAAGGGCTCTCTGGTAGTTCATTTATCTGTCTGGAGCCCCCTACTCTGGTTTATCTATCAGAATAGCTATCTCTCCTGTTTTTTTTTTTTCTTTTTATTGGTACCAGGAATCAAACTCACTACCGCGCTTGCAAGGCAGGCGCTTATGCCACTGAGCTAAATCCCCAGCCCTTATCTTTCCTGTTTTGCCTCCTTTTCCAGTAATGTGTCAAATAAAATGTCTTCCTTTCCTTAAACTTTATATCTCTGATGTTTTTATTGGTGTGAAGTTTGCAAATCCTGGAGAGCAGCCCTTCTGCAGTGGGGCAGCATGCCATCCCCCGAATTGGGGGGGGGGGGCATCACCTCCTAGACATATCATTATTATTATGGGAGACCAGGGATGTTTAAAGAAGTCAAAGAATCACAAGAAGACCTTCTGGAAGTAACTTAGCTGTGGCTTTTCCCACCACTGGACAAGAGAAATCAATTAAACCTTCAGGAAACAGAATTTCTTTTCAGGTCTATAAAAAAGAATTATTTGTTTTGTTTTTTGGTTATTTACAAATACATAGTAAACTAGCTCAAAGACATACCAACCTGAGTAATCAAATACCTTGAGAGGGTATACTCTAAATAATGCAGTTTTCCACTAGAGATCCCAGTAATGTACTTTGTTTTTTTTCAAATCTTTTTTTTTGGGGGGGGGTTTGAGACAGGATCTCATTTTATAGTGCAGACTGAACTTGAACTCATTATGAAGCCCAGGCTTGCCTTAAATCCCAGCAATCCTTGATCTTCTTGCCTCAGCCTCCTGAGTGCTGGGATTACAAGTGTGTCTACCACATCCAGCTGTTTATTAGAAATTTCTATGTTTGCAATGCTAGAGACAGAATGTGCTAAGCAGCTATTCTGCTACTGAGCTACATCTAAACTTATTTTGAGACAGGATCTTGCTATGCAGTTTAGGCTGGCTTTGAGCTCACTATGGAGCCCACACTGGCCTGGAACTCTCAGCAATCCTCTTATCTCAGCTTCCTATGTGCAGGGATTATAGGCATGTGCCATCACACCTAAAAGGTTTCTGCCTTAATATAAATTACTGAATATTATGGTAGTGGTCAAAACAACAGCTTATCTTCTTGATGACCACTTGGTCCTCCTCCTTCTCTCAGCCCTGAACAGAGTCCTCTTTCCTGAGGCAAGAAACTCCAATCAGTTCCTCATACATCATCAATACCGCTCCCAAACTCTACCTCTAGACTTTATATAACCTTCAGCTCGGTTTGTCTTTGCCCAGAGGAGGAGCTCAGCCCCAGGTGTGCGCTCCTCTCCAAGTCCTCAATAAAGACCTATTTTTCTTTTATTGCCTCTCTGCTGCACTGGAAAACCTAATACCCAACTCAGCTTGTTTTCTTTACCCCCTGTTCCCCTCTCCTGAACACATTAATTTCCTTGAACTATGGAGACTTTAGAGAAAACCCTCTGCCACAGCCTTGACATACCAGAATGCTCAGACCTTTGGACATATAGATCTGATCCATCTGTCCTTAGCCGTTAATTAACCATTTTCCAGGTCCCTCTCCCAGACTCCCACCCCCAGCTTCCTTGCTGGGTGTGTTGCTGATTGCCTTCCAGCCTTCTAGGCAAGTCCCTGGCCTCTGGCCCTCCCAGAACCTCAGAACAGGCCAATGGGAAGCTGGCAGGAGACCTTCCTCAGCTGGACCATCTCAACAGAACCCCAAGGTTCATCAAAACAGAAATCAAGGTCACAGTCACCAGTTTGGCCTTGTACATTAGTCATTTTACTGTTGGTAAGACAAAATACATAACAGCCTCAACTTGAAGGAGAGGTTTATTTTGGCTTGTAATTTCACTGAGTTCAGTTCATGTTTGGCTTCAAGGCAGAAACAGCACAGTAAAAAGTTCAGGGTGGGGGAGGGGGAGCTGTTCAACTCATGGTGGCCAGGAAGCAGAGAAAGATGGTGACAAGAATATATCCTTCCATGTCAGGCCCTCAGTGACCTGGTTCTGATCAGGTCCCACCTCATAACTCATGAGACTTTCAGGGGACACTTTAGTTTTAAACCATCATGCCTTGTTTAGGGCACCACTGTGCTGAATAGACACTCCTGTCAGGGTACTGTGCTGAGCAGGTGGCTCCCTGCCCGAGCTGGTGTCATGCAGTCTGGGTCCAAGGCTCTCAGGATGAGTATCACAGTTGTTTCTGAATGAAGAGTTACCAAACCCCTCTCTACCAAACCAAGGGTCAGTCATGCTCTGACATTAGCGGGCCTCCCCTTCACCTGGTGTGCCAGAACTGTGGGACTGCTTAGTGAGATGTGTGGTGCTCTTTTCTTCAGCCTGGGAGGTGCCATGAGGACTGGTGCTTAAGCAAATGGGCAGACTAGGGTAAAGGTGTCTTGAAGGCTGGGAAATGCAGGCAACTGGAGGATTTAGGGCCTGGGGTAGGGATGAGAATACAGATGTATCAGGTATAGGGTAACTGAGAAGACAGTCTGGGATGTGGTCTGTAATTAGACTAGGATACTTTATTATCTGGGGACCTATGAAAACTTCAGCAGGAACATTTAGAGGACTAGGGTTCCAAGAGGGGTAGCAGTAGGCACACTGGATTCCAGTGACTCCATGAGGTTGTTTCTCTACTTCTTAGCTCTGTTTGCCTTGGGGTGCCTTCATTCTCAGGCAAGCTCCTTCAATACTTTTGAGTAATTTTAATAGTTGTTAGGATGATCGACACCCCTAAGACAGACCTCGTGGTGGATTCTGATTTATTCCACAGAGAGCACTGTGACCCTGTTCATAAGTGGGTCACATGTGCAGCCACAGGATAACTGGGGGAGAGAAAGGAGTACTGGGAGCAGAGAAATCCCAGATTCAGAGCCAATGAAGGTGGGCAACAGAGCATGGGGGAAGTTGATTCCCAAATGCAGATTTCCACATCCATCCCTGGCCACTCCCTTTTTTTTTTTTTTTTTTTTAAAGACAAGGTCTTGCTATGTAGTACAGGTTGGTCTTTGACTCCTAGCAATCTTCCTGCTTCAGTTTCTTCAAGTGCTGGAATTATAGGCATGTGCCGCCATACCCAGCCAGCCTAACTTTTTGGTCACAGAGAAGTTGGGAATTTCCTCTGAATTCCACAGATTGTTACCCCACTGTCCTATGTCCCCAAGCCAGGAGGGGAGGAGGTCTAAGCAGATGCACATCTGAGGCTGGGGCTGTCTATTCTCCTGGTTCACACCTGCCACTGCAGAACTCACAACTGTCTAAGACCTTGGTGCACTAAGAGTCACAGCCCCACCTTGTCATTCAATCAGAGCCAGGTAGCCCTGTCCTTGCACTCAGGTGTTAGGTAAGGAAACTGGCCCTTCTCTGGCTTCAAGGAACCAAGGGGACACTTTTTGATGCTTGGAAGGAAATAGTGGGCCTGGGGGCTCAGTTTTACTTTCACTCCTGCCCTCTGGGCCTCAGATGCTGCTTTCCTGAGGAGGTCTCCCCTAAGCTGGTAGGTGTGGTGTGTTAAGGATCATGTGCTTGATGGAAATGCCTCAGCCCTGGCCTTGTTATCTCCTTCCCTTTGTTATTTTGACCCTTGTCCCATTTCCTGGAGCAGGATGGCAAAGCCGTGGGAGACTTCAAATAGCAATGGGCTCCTCAGACTGCCCACCTCCAGCCCACACCCCTTCTTTGTAGGAGACCAGGCATGTTTTCAGGGCTGGGCAACCCTCTCACTCCTCTGTGGCCCAACCTGAGTGTACTTGTGGTGCCAGGGCTGAGGCTACAGGAACCTCTGATTATCTACTATGATAAGGAGGTCAAAGAAGAGCTGGGAGGGGCCTCATCAGCCTCCAGCCCAGGTGGACAGAGGCAGAGTGCTAGAAGGGAAGAGGGTATGGAGTGTAACTCCTCAGCAGTCCTACTGACTCCACTCACCTCAGCCCCATCTTTTTGGGTCTCTCTCCACTAACCGCCTTGCACAGCTTCTGAGGTTCACACCAGCCTTCACTCCTTTAGTATCTGTCCACCTTCCAACGGAAAGCAACTCTGTTGAGCTGCCCTGCCTCTCCTCAGGACTGGGCTGAGCCACCTGGGAGTTCCCTGCTCAGCTGGTCCTACCAGTGCCATGCAGCCAAGTCAAGGACAAGGTTCTCAAGTTCAGAAAAGCATTCAGAGACTAAAACAATGGCAGGAAGGAACAGTCAGCAGGAGTGAAAACCACTCTTCAAGGCCTTCTATCCTACAATAGCAGGAACCTCCTTTGTGAGAATGAGGACTCACACTGGGCTACTCACTCTTGATCACAGCTCAGGGTCCTGCTACTTGGGGAGGATGTGTTCCCCACAGGCCTCTCCTGCCCACCCACAAGACAAGGAGGCAGAAACCCAGATACCCTCCTGGGAATACTGCAGTCCTTCGCTGGGTCAAAGACTTTCCAGTGCTCCTCCCTGCAGGTGGCTCCAGCTCTGAGCTCTTTGTGCCACAGCTGAGTAACACCAAGCCCAGGATAAGCCCAATGAAAGAATGCTCCTTGCAGATGCCAAGAAACAAAGGCCCAGTCAGGTAGGAGGATCACGAGTTCAAGTCCCACCTGGACAATGCAGACACTCTATCTCAAAAAAACAAACAAACAAAAACTAAGTAAATAAATAAGCAAACGTCCAGCTTACATAGAACCAGCTGCCTACCAGCAGCTCAGCAGGCAGCTGCAGCATGTCTGCCTCAACAGGGTATATTGGGGCTGTAATGCCAGGAGCTGGAAACTAGAAGCTGGTGGCTTATAAACAGGTAGATAAGGCTGTTGGACTGAAGGGTCTTGGCTCTTCTAAGTCTCCTCACTGTGACCTCTGTGCCTGGACCCTGTACCAAAGGCAGGTATAAATTCCCTGACAGGACACCTCTAGGCAGTCAACGGGCAAGTATGGCCATTCTCAGGTTATATAAGGGTAGTAGGAACCTCAGCAGGTCACAACCCAATCCTGCCTGACCCTCACACCAACATATGCTGTGGAGCAGTGGTTGCTACTTATCAGGTAGGTTCCACACAGAAGAGGCCCTCCATGCAGGGCTTCTAAGCTCATGAAGCCCTTTGGGAAACCCTAAGGGGAGTTCAAGAACCCCCTTAGGCCCAGAATCTGAAAGAGCAGCCATGACCTGCAGGGAGACAGACAGTCTATGCTGAATTGGCCAGAGCAAGCTGCTGGAGAGGGCAGTTGGCCTCCACAGGGAGAAGTGCTCATGGGATTAATCACTGCCCACTGAATAAAGATGTTTTATTCTGGAAACCACACAAAGATCCCAGGTCTCAACCTGTTCTTGCTCTTTGGTCCCCATCCTGCCTATAATGCCAGAGCCTCCTGTGGAGTGTGCCAGTATCCTGAGTGGGTCAGCATGTGGGCAACCTCACTGGGCCACCTGCAGGCACTCAGGGACTTGTGGGAGCCCTCGGTGAAGACAAGTAGAGTGGCGCGAGTTCCCACCTGCTCAAGTTCAGCGGCCACACAAGTCCACACAATCCTGTCCGCTGTGGAATACGTGGTAGATGCTGGTAGGAGGGAACATAGCAACAGCACCAAGCAGGGAGCCCACCTGGATGGTCACACCAGCCGCTAGCAATGCTGGCCGGCCCCCAGCATGTAGCATGGAGCTGATCGCCACCTTGACATATGAGAACAGGCCCATACACAGCACCCATGACAGCACCTGTGGGGAGGGTCACAGCAAGCTAGGTGTGCAAATCCCTTGCCCCAGGCAAGCCTTCCCCACCTCTCATCTCTTCTGTACTTACCACAAGGACTGTGCCTGTAGAGGTGCCCACTAAAGGAGGGCAGGGGCTCAGGACTGCCAGTGCTATCAAGTAGGCCCCAAAGAGTATTCCCAGCAGAAACAAGCCACAGAGCCCTACGAGAGACCTGCCAGGGATGGGCTGATTTAGGACTGGTTGTGTAGGACCCAGTTGTATGCTGAGTTCTTCCCACCAAGGATTAGGGCCCACACGTACCTGCACAGGACGCCCATGGCCAAGAAACAGGCAAAGGGGTTGGCAGAGCTGCCCAGCACCACCGCCAAGTGGTAAGTCAGGCGCCCATAAGGCAAGCAGGAAAAGCTCTGCACAGCAGGGAGTACACCATTGGTCAGTGCATTGGTGATGGCCAGCAGGCCCAGCAAACAGGCACCACGGGCTGAAAACAGCTGATGGGCCTTAGTGTCTGGGCTGACAGTGGTGCATGCTGCCTGGTTGGGTAGTTCCTGCAATGGTGAGGCTTCTTCCTCTTCCTCCTCCTCTACTCCTGGTTCTCTCACTCGCAGGCCCTGCACTGGGCTGCCTGTGGGTACAGATGGTGGTGATGGCAGCAACAGCAGGAGACCCTGGAAGGCGGCAGCTGAAGTGACCAGAAGGGCAGTCAGTGCCCAAAAGAAGGTGCTGGCACTAAAACGCTCAGGGAAGTAGATGGGCCCAGAGGTGCCATTGGTAGGGGCAGGCAGGCACTCAAGGCGGCCCACACCCTGAATGAGGGCCAGCATACAGGGCAGCAGGGCACTAAGGCCTTGACCCAGGAAGAAAGACCGTAAGAAGGGAGGTGGCAGGTGGCTGAGGAAGGGCAGGAAAGTGACATTAGAAGCACAGCAGGCCAGTGCCAGCACCATTGCCAATGTCAGAAAGGCCACAGAATGGGGCTGCCCCGCCACTGGGGCCACACGGTGCCACAGAGGGGCCAGGAGGGCTGTGCCTACTATGCCCAGCCCCTGCACCACCTGGATGGGGACCCGCTCGCCCTTGCCCGGGGACAGCCGTCTCCACAGGGTCACCACCAGCAGACCCAGGTTCCCCAACGCCACAAGCACAGAGAGGTACGCGGGGAGGCTCCAACCTGTAGAGGAGGAGGAGGCTGTGTCAGGGCACCTACAGGAAACACAAAAGCCGCAGCACCTCCCCCCCCACCTCTCCACTCACTCTCAGGGAGGTCTTTCACCACCACCGGTAGTTCCACCCAGATGCCATTCACAGCGGCCCAAGAGCCCATGCCGAAGAGGGCCACCAGCAGATGGGTCAACACCAGACGGCCCAGCGGTGGTGCTGCCATGAGGCCAAAGAGGACCCTCTAGGCCGGGGCGGAAGGTCACAGACCGCTTTCTCCCCACCTAAGTCCCAAGACGCTTTGGCTCTTCTGGACTTGGAAGACCTTTTCCAGCTAAAAGGAAACAAATAAGCATGGAAGACAGGACGGGAGACAGAGGAGGTCGCGGGGGCACCTGGAGGGGACACGGTGGGGAGTCGGTCGCCGCACATACCACGAAGCCGGCACAAGGCGCCGGCACGGGGACTGGTGGAGGGAGGAGTTCAGTGGACCCTGTTACATACGGAGGACCAGCCTTCTGTGCAGCCCAAACACTACAGTCCCCTCTCACAACGACCCGAGAACTGCGAGCAGTCGGCGGGTTTCTATGAACTCAGGACTGCGGGAGGCAAGGGGCGTGGTCGACGGCTTTAGGAGCGTGGCCCAGCGCTGCCGGCTCCGTGGCCGGCCTTCCGGCTAGCGAGCGCACAATCCCGGCCCTGGACGCAGTCCTGCAAACCAGGTTGCGCACTCCACTGCCTAACTTGGTCGCCACGGCTGCCCGCCCTCCCCGGAAGAGGAGTTTGGGGCCCGGCTTGCCGTGCAACTGGAGGGGAAGTCAGGGATTGGTGGCTCCGCCCCTTCCGCCAGGTCCTACTTCCGCTACGGGTGCAGCTACCTTGGTGGCTATGGCTCCAGCTGCCACAAAGCGACCTCGGCGTAAAGCCGGCCGCCAGGCCCGGAGTTCGCCGCTGGCCGGGGCGCCGGACCGCTCCGCCGAGGACTGGTGGTGGGGCCGGCTGGCGCCCAGCGGTTCCGAGTACCACCTGTTGCAGGCAGACAGCATGCTGCTCGTGCTGCCTGGTCTGGGGCCCTCCCGCTCCCGCGCGCGTAGGCGCGCCTCTCGCAGCGCTCAGCGGCCGCTATCGGGCTCTGCCCCAGGGGCCAAGTCCCGACCCCCACCCCGACCCCGACCCCGACCCGGACCTGAGCCAGCGCCCGTTCCGGAGCAGGGACCCGATGTGGGCTGGGGAGACCGCATTCCTTTGGAGGTCCTGGTGCAAATTTTCAGACTACTGGTGGCAGCCGATGGGCCCATGCCGTTCCTCGGCAGGTACACTACTCTACTTCGCGTAAACTGCAGGTGGATTTACAGCGGTAGCCTACGGCATGGGTGGCTGGGCACCGCAGAGGGTGAAAGTGTTTTAGTGCGCATACACTTGTGCTCCGGCTCGTATTGGGAATCCACTTGGAACCCCCAGAAACTGGACTTTGAGCAGAGCTGCCCGCTGGGCGGCAGGTTGTAGAGGCACATGCGTCTCCCTTTAGTAATACGCATCGTGGGCATCGCCCATTAAGGCGGAACACCTTCAACGAACTGTTCTCCCAGGGCTGCTCGTGTGTGTCGCCGTTGGCATGAGGCCGCCTCCCATCCTGCGCTGTGGCATACTGTGACTCTGTCGCCCCCGATGGCTGGCCGCGCTGTCAAGGGCAGTGTCAAGGCGGAGAAGAAGCTTCTTGCTTCCCTGGAGTGGCTCATGCCCAATCGGTGAGGGGCCCCTGTGCTTACCCCTCGCTCTCCGTGTGTTGGTGGGGGAGGATACTGACTGCAAGGGCAGTGTGGGCATGGGGAATGCTAGTGCAGCTGGGTCTTTGCTGTTACCCAGGTTCTCACAGCTCCAGAGTCTGACCCTCATCCACTGGAAGTCTCAGGTACACCCTGTGTTGAAGGTAAGCGCTCAAGGCTGTCCTGCACACCATTTGTGACACTTGAGGTTATCCATTACTTCCAGGGAGTGGTTTAGAGCTTCTCCATGGGGTGCCTGCGTTTTCTTTTGCCCTCCAGCAGGATGGAGCCAGCCTTAGGGACACCCAGCTATACCTGGCATGGGCAGAACACAGGTCATAGTTGGGGCTGTACAGTGGGATTGGCATGGCCAACAGTCTGGACCTTTGCCTGCCCTCTCCCAATCTCATTTGGCCTGTGTCTTTCCACAGCTGGTTAGTGAGTCCTGTCCTCAACTCACCTTCCTCAAGCTTTCAGACTGCCATGGCATAACTGCTGACACTCTGATCATGCTAGCTAAAACCTGTGGCCAGCTTCACAGCCTGAACCTACAGCATTCCATGGTGAGCCCTGTGTCCCAAGGGGCCCTGAAGAAGACTGAGCCCAGGTGACAGGCACATCTGTCCTGGATCCCCAGGTGGAGTCCACAGCTGTGGTGAGCTTTCTGGAGGAGGCAGGGTCCCGAATGCGCAAGCTATGGCTGACTTATAGCTCACAGACAACAGCCATCTTGGGTGCACTGCTGGTAGGTTGGCAATGGGCAGGAGCAGAGTCAGTTGCTGAGCTGGTAACTGCCAGGTGGCTGACCCACTCTATGTTCCACCTCTGCAGAGCAGCTGCTGCCCTCAGCTACAGGTTCTGGAGGTGAGCACCGGCATCAACCACAACAGCACTCCATTGCAGCTGCCTGTTGAGGCTCTGCAGAAAGGATGCCCCCAGCTGCAGGTACTTGATGTCCTGCTTCTCCCACCTGTCACCCGCCTCCCTCCCTGCAGCCTGAGCCTTACCTCCAGGTGCTGCGGCTGCTGAATCTCACGTGGCTGCCCAAGCCTTCTGGGCGAGCCGTAGCCCTGGGACCAGGCTTCCCCAGTCTTGAGGAGCTTTGCCTGGCCAGCTCCACCTGCAACTTTGTGAGCAATGAGGTCTTGGGCCGCCTGCTACATGGTTCCCCCAACCTTCGGTTGCTGGATCTTCGTGGCTGTACTCGTATCACACCTGCTGGCCTGTATGATCTACCATGTCAAGGTCAGCTCTTGCAGGGTGATGACTAGGCAGGTAGGTTGCGGTCCTTGCTTACCTTGTGACTCATGCCTGTTTCTCTTATCTCAGAACTGGAGCAGCTGCATCTGGGCTTGTATGGGATATCAGACCGGCTGACTCTAGTCAAGGAGGGCAGCTCCCTGTTGACCCAGAAGTGGTACCACACACTGAGGGAACTGGACTTGAGTGGCCAGGGCTTCAGCGAGAAGGATCTGGAACAGGCATTGGCTGCCTTCTCAGGCATCCCTGGGGGCTCACACCCAGCCCTGTGCTCCCTCAACCTCAGGGCTACCCGGGTTACACCGAACACGGTCAGGTCAGCATCCATTTCCCTTGAAAGTAGTATGAGGCCCAGGTATGCTGCTGGGCTTGATGCTTGAAGGAACTGACCAAGTTCCTTCTTGGCACTGGCTTTGGGAATGCCAGGTACTGGGCTTGGGCCTGGATTACTGTGGTTGGCAGGTCAGGGGTAGAGCACAGGGAAATGGATCCCTGTCTGCAGCCCACAGGAGCCTGAGTTTTCTGGTTAGCAACTCACTTCCCTCTGGCTTTTATCCACAGTTCTGTGATCAGTAGCTGCCCTGGCCTGCTGTACCTCAACCTGGAGTCCTGCCGCTGCCTCCCCAGGGGCCTGAAGCGAGCCTACCGGGGTGTGGAAGAAGTCCAGTGGTGTTTGGAACAGCTGCTCACCAGCCATGCTTCCCCCAAGCTAGGTGGCTCCTGACCAAACCTGGTTAGCCTTGCCCCTCCTAATTTGGGATGTTTGAACATTTTGTCACAATAAAATGTTTTTAGGAATTTTGTGTGGTCCTTGGAGTAGTTCCTTGAGTGAGGAACAGGTTAAACCTGATAGATGCTGTGTTGTTGGGGTGGCCCCAAAGACAGCCAGCAGCTGTCTTTGTCTTTGCACACTCACTGCCGGGTTCTGCCCTTGTATTGTATGCCCCATCTCAGGATACTAAGTGAGCCTTCAGGAAGTGGGGACAGAATGACTGGAGAGGAAGGGACCCTGTTCAGCCACAGGGTTCTCTGAGGGTACCTTCCTGCAGCTTTCTCTGAAACATAGGCCTAGAGTGTCCAGGTACCCACCTTTAAATAAGGACTGTGAATCAGACTGCAACAGGTTGCAGGTAGGATGGATAGCCAGAAAATGCATGTCCCTGAAGAAGGGGTAGTCAACAGAGGCCCCATTCTAGAACCTGCCACCCAGAACTTCTAGAACCTGTGTGAGGACCAGCCTGAACAGCTTCCTAGCTTCATTCCCCTGTGAACTCCTGCTCCTTCTCAGGCTATAGTCCTGGAGATTTTGTTCCAGGTAGGAGTGTGACTATGGGTAGTGGGCAGTGGCAGTGGCAAGCTGCCAGGCTGACCACCTCTGCCCAATCCAGAATCCCAAGGGCTGGGCCAGTGGCCTGCCCACTTCCTCCACTGGCAGCCGCTTCCAACTCTGGTCCCTGAGCCTCTTCCACACCGAGCGGCATCTGGCCAGGCGCCTCAAGAATAACAGCTTTTACCCATTCACCCAGCAGCAGCCTGGCGGTGCGAGGGCTCAGGAATGGGAGGAGGGTGCCTGGAAGGGGACTGGGTGGGGCAGACCGGTGGGCCTAGGCTGTGCCCAGGGCACTGACAGGCGGGGGGTGCGGGTGGGGGGTAATGGAAGTTGTCCTCAAGTATATATGTGCAGTCTTTGTGCTGGAGTACTACCTGGACACACTCTGGAAGGGGACTCTGCTCTTCTTCATCTGCCTGCTCCTGGTCAGCTTAGACATCCTGAGGCAGGTCTGCTCTTCTAGTCCCAAACCCGGCATCGCAGCACCCCAACCCCACCCCCACCCTCGCCTTCGCTATCAGATCCTTGGTACCAACGTCTCCACAGGCAGAGAAGCAGGTGACCTGGGCCGTCTTGGCTTATGGCATGTGCGTGGGCCTGTGGCTGCTGATCTCATCGCTGCCACTGCGCCGACTGGTGCTGAACCACACGCGTGGCATGTACCACTTCTCCATCCGCGGCCGCACCGTGTACCAGGGGTCCATGCACCTGGTCTACGTGCGTCTGGCGCTCAACTCCGATGGTGACTTGTGCGGAGAGTCGGTGGGTGGGCGGGAGAGGACAGATTGCCATGGCCTGACCCTGGAGTCCTTCCCAGAAGGTCCAGTCCTTTCTGGAAGCCCCGTCTCGCCCCAGGGTCCCGCCCTAGAGGTGCCCCCTTGAGGCTTCGCCCCGAGGAGGCGGGAGGCTGAGCCGCCCATTCCTCCAACCCTCGCCAGCTAAAGGAAGGCGCTTCTTTAGACTGGTCCTCTGCGGCCACAAGCTGGAGCCACTGGTGCTGGTTCAGCTGTCAGAGCGCTACGAGGTGGGTAAAGCTTCAGACATGGGCCCCCTTCTAGAGAAAATGACTGCTGTCACAGTGTTTGGGGTCTTTGGGTGGGGCCATTTCGCGCGGAGAGGGTTGGTTCAGCGCCCCTAGATCTCCGCTCTGTCAGAGCATCCCAGGAGGACCAGAGTGGGGATTCCCAAGAGGCGTATCCAGTGCCCAGAGACCGTACCGTTACCTTTTCCCACAGCACCTGGAATATCTGGGCCGTCACATTGCCCGGAAACTCAGTATCAACTACTTCGACTACCTGGTCACGTCTTACCGGCACGAGATCCGCCACTGGCCGCTGGGGGCCGCCTTTAGTCCAGGGATTGTGCTACGGAAGGACCACATCTGAAACAAGCCTCTACAGCCACCTGGATTTGCTTCAGCCTCGGTCGGCAAGCTCTGGGAGCTCTTCCACACCCATCCTGGGCATTAGAGTCCCACTCACTGCTCTTCCACTCAATAGAGCTACCTTTGGCTGCCAGCTAGGTTGCTTTTTGTGTTGTGGAGGATTTTTTCTTTTCTTTTCTTTTGTTTATTTTAAAGGTAGTCAAATACAACAGAACAAGACTGAACACAGCCAATCGAGACAATATAGTGAAACTGGTACAGAACTTCAGAGAAGGATACCGGGATAACAGTAATAGGTACCATACAATATCTTGTTATCTTCACAATAGTTGTCCATTCAATCAGGTATAGCAAAATCAAACCAAAAACAGAACATTGTAAAACCTATCAAAACAGAATATTGAATAGAGCAAAAACAATCAGGACAAAGCAAAACAGTGAAAACAATATTTGCTTTCCAAAGTTCTCTTAGAAGAAAATCCCCAATATTTGCTATATTGCATATGGTCATCCTCCCAAGAGATGCTTAGACTGTTGTGGAGGTTTCTATCCAGGATCTTTCACAGTAGAGATCTCCTAGAGCCTCAGAAATTGTCCTCAGCCATTGAAGCAGACACCAGAACGTGGCTTCAAAGAGGAACATGGTGTTCAGCTAGGCCTCAAAAGATTGTGCCTTTCTGCTGCAATCTGAGGCCAGGAGTAGTGAAATGGTCTCACTTAACAGGTCCAGGAGTCAGAATCTGATGGGTCCAATCTGGCTCAGGTGCCTGTCCCTAGTCCAAGCAGCAGTGTGATGGGGGCAGAACCAGAGGATAAGCCCTGAGCCTGCACGTTTATCCTGGAACAGACACCCCTGAGTTGGTACTGCACTCTTCCTTGGGAGCAGACATCGAGTCTTTGGCCAGAGGACTCCCCATGGGGAGTCCTTCATGGCTTCCTGTGGCACTTGCTCTGTGTGCCTGCTGGGACCCCCTTGTTCAGCACAGCATTCCAGCTCTTACTTCAGTGTTGAGGTCTCTTGGATACCTATCTGCTCTGGGAGAAGAAAAGTAGTGGGACCACAAGTCCCAGGGGGAACAGGGCCTGCTACTATCTGCGTGGCTCAGCATGCTAGTGACCCAGGACTCCAGGCATTGTGTCCCTGGAACCAGAACTGGCCACATAATTGCAGGGTCCATGACAAATAAAAATACAAAGCTATTTGTTAAAAAGTTATTATAGAATCTAAGAGTGTAGCTTAATGTAAGAGAACATGCTGAGCATATAGCAGTGCAGGAGGCCTTGGATTCAATTCTAGCACCACAAACCAGCAAACAAAACAAAAAAGGAAGGGGTTGAGAAAGGGGAACAGCCCAGGTGACTGAGAAGGGCAAGTAGGGGTACACAGAGGTTCCACAGTTTCAAACTTTTAGTCCTTGCAGTGAGAAATTGCTGGTGAATTGTAAACAGGTCCTAAGATCCAGGAAGGAGTAGTAAGGAAGGGCCAGAGGCTTTAAGAATCCTGCAGATTAGCCAGGTGGGTGTGGTGGTGCACACCTGTTATCCTAGTATTCAGGAAGTTGAAATGGGGGGGGGGTAGCTAAGAATTCAAAACCAGCCTTGTCTACATAATGAGTTTAAGGTCAGCCTGAATTGCATAGTGAGACCTTGCCTCAAAAAACAACAGCCGGGAGTGTGGTACACTCCCTTAATCCCAGCACTCAGGAGATTGAGGTAGGAGGATCCTTGCAAATTCAAAACCAGCCTGGGCTACAAAGTAAGCCCAAGGCCAGCCTGAACTGCATAGCACTGACTCAAAAAGACAAAACAAACAAACAACCACAAAAAGAATTGTGCAAATTGAGAAAGAACAGGGCAGGGACAAGAGGAATAGAAGATCCAGATGGAAAGCACACCCCCACAGGAGTTGATGGCAGCATATGGACAAAGCAATTATCTGTGTCCAGGGCTTATGAGAGGCCAGCTTGGGAATGGAGTTCTAAGTTAGAACTTAGAGAATTTCTTCTAAGAGAACTTTATGGGACATTGCAGGGGAAATGTATTTGTTTTGCAGTGCTGGGAATGGAACCTAGGGCCTCATGTGTGCAAGGCAAGCACTATACTTCTGACCCATGATCCTTACCCAAGAGATTTTAACAAGATAGAGACACTGGGGAGAAAAGAGAGTGGGAAGCATACATCTGGAGCAGTTCCCAGGAGGTCTATAAAACCAAGACCTGGATGAGATGTTCCTAGTGATACAGTAGCGGTCATGCAGAGATGATGGGCTAAAGATGGAGCCCTGGAATCTGATGCACAGAGGGAAATACTTCAGAAGGAGCAAGACTAGAAACTAAAGAGGGACAGGGGACTCAGCCTCAGGAAAGAGGGCTGGTGATCCTGCAGAAGTGGGGAGGAATGAGAAGAAAATAAAAATCATTCAGGGAGGTCAGTTACTCTCAGGGAGAGAAACATGATGGCCCTCGCATCATGTTTTTGAGGAATCTCCACACTGATTTCCATACTGGTTGCACCAGTCGACACTCCCACCAACGTGGAAAAGGGTTCTTTTTTTCCTACAGCCCCTTCGCAAGACAGAGGTCTTTATCACTTTTAAAGGCATGTGGAGAAGGCCCAATAGAGGTTTACTATGGAGCAGGTGACAAGGTTTCTGTGGAACCAAAACACTTGGCCACAGTTCTTGTTTGGGCAGGGGCACATTTGGGATTGAGAGTAAGGGCTCTTTGGCCATTCTCTACTTGTTCCTTAAAAGAGCCCCCATAGATAGGTGCATGGTCACACATAATAGACTATACTTCCCAGTGTCTGCTGCAGACCTGTATCCGTGGTTGTAAGAATAATTCCTCCTGTGCAATTAAACAACCTGTGTAATTTTCAGACATATCCTTAAAGGGAAGATTTGCCAGTCTTTGCCATTTCTTTTATGTAGGCTGGAATGTACCCATGACTGAGCTCAAATAGCTTTGTTTTTTTAAAAAAATCCATTTTATTCCAAAGAGAAAAAAAAAGAAAAGGAAAGATAAAACAATTTCAAAATACATCAATCAGGGGGCAACAATGTTACATACATGGTGCATTGTCATCCCTAAATCATTCACCCAGAGCACAAGACATCTGCATTCAATTGTCTGAACAATATCAGCACAAATCTTTCTCTTCAATGACCTCTGAGAAATCAGTAGTATAACTATCTTAACTATTTTTATATACATAAATATACATATACATATATTGTTTCTTTCAGTGTCTCACACAAGTGAGACAATATGATGTTTACATATATGTTTCTGATTTCACTCATGAGTATGGTCTCAGGTTGCATTCATTTACCTATAAAAGTCTCTAGTTTACTCTTCTTTATGGTTGCATAGTACTCCATTGTATAAATATACCATATCTTTTATATCCATTCCTAAGTCAACAGGCATTTAGGTTGCTTCCAATATCTGGCTATTATAAATTGTGCTGCTATAAACATGGGTGCACATACTATCATTGTGGTATAATGTCTTTATTTTGGGAAGATACCCAGAAGGAGAATACCAGAGCTGAATGAGACCTGCAGTCCTCTAGTTTTTTGAGGAATCTCCACACTGATTTCCATACTGGTTGCACCAGTCGACACTCCCACCAACGTGGAAAAGGGTTCTTTTTTTCCTACAGCCCCTTCAGCATTTGTTATTGCTTCATTTCTTGATACTAGCCATTCTTTCTGGGATGAGATGGAATCGCAGTGCTGTTTTAATTTGCATCTCTCAAATGACCAGTGATGTTGAACACTTTTTCATCTATTTATTTGATGCTTGTATTTCTTCATCTGTGAAGTGTATATTCATCCCAGATGCCCAATTTTGCTAATCTTTTTTTTTGGGGGGGGTACCAGGGATCGAACTCATGACCTTGCACTTGCCAGGCAGGTGCTTATGCCACTGAGCTAAATCCCCAGCCCCTAGATGCCCAATTTTGGATGGGTCTTTAAGTCTTGGAGGACTGATTTTTTTGAGTTCTTTACATGTTCTTGATAGTAACCCTTTGTCTGAGGTATGGCTGGCAAACATTTTCTCCCACATTGTAGGTCATCTCTTCATTCTGGTGGTGGTTTTTCTTGCTGTGAGAAAGTTTTTTGTTGTTGTTGTTTTTTGTTTGTTTGTTTTTGCTTTTAAATAGCATGAGATCCCAGTTGTTCATTCTTTGTGATAGTTCTTATGCAATCGGGGTTTTGTTCATAAAGTCTTTGCCTATACCAATGTCTTCAAGAGTTTTATCTCCTCTATCTTCCAACACATTTCATATTTCTATTTTAATATTAACATCTTTGATCCCTTCAGATTTTAGTTTAGTGCCTGGTGAAAGAGATGGGTCCAAAAAAAAAAAAAAAGAAAGAGATGGGTCCAATTTTAATCTTCAGTATGTGTAGAGTCAGTCTTTCCAGCACCATTTATTAAGGAGGCTATCTTTTTTCCAGTGAATGCATTTGGCACCTTTGTCAAAGACAAGGTGGCTTAGTGTGTCTGGAGTTGTTTCTGCATTGTCTAATCTGTTCCATTGATCTTTGGGTCTGTTTTTTTGCCAGTACCATGCTTTTTTTTTTTTTTGTCATAGTAGCTTTACAGTATAATTTCAAGTCAAGGATTGCGATGCCCCCTGTCTTGTCTTCGTTACCCTGGATTGCCTTTGCTATAGTAGGTATCTTTTGGTTCCAGATTAAGTTTAGGATCGTTTTCTCTAATTCTATGAGATACGCTATTGAAATTTTGATTGACTGGCCCTGAAGCAAGGCCAGCAGATGGCTGTAGCTGCTGGTTTCAAACAGGAGCCTAAAGAGAATTCTTTCTGTGGCCTGTTGGCCATTTCAGAACTTTGGAAATGGAATGGTCAATTCATCAGAAAGAAATAAAAGGTGAGTATGGCGGGCTTTGGGGGGCCTGCAGGGGAGAGACCCTGGTGCCTCGGGACCTGCACAGTGCAGTTGACTCGGGGTACTGGGAGAACAAGGAACTCCTCCCCTTTCTGGGGGGTGGCTGAAAGTGTGGCAGACTTTTGGCAGCCTGAAGGAGAGAGACCCTGGCCTGTCGGGACCTGCACTGTATGGTTGACTCGGGGTGCCAGGAACTCCTCCCCTCTCTGGGGGGTGGCTGTGATCCTGCTGGCGTGTGGGCTGAGAATCAGACATCTCATGTTGTCCTGTCCCCCGGCCCATGTCCCCCCCCCCCAGCTTAGCAAGTGGGAGCCAGTGAACTACACATATTGTGAAAAGATTGGCTATGTTATTTAGTATGAGCTCCCCATATGCAAATAGAAGGACAACCATTTGGAAGAAAACAAGAGACAATATGACAGATAGTGAAGATCTCTGGTTGTCTAGCTTTGAAACTTATGCTTTCTTATATCCTGTTCTGTTCTGTTTTGCTGTGTTTAATTTTACTCCCTTTTAAAATAAAATTTAAAAAAATTTAAAAAAAAAGAAATTTTGATTGGGAGGCTGGGGATTTAGCTCAGCAGCATAAGCACTTGCCTTGCAAGCCTGCAGTTGTGAGTTCAATCCCCGGTACTGAAAAAAAAAGTCTAAGTTTTTGGGGGCCGGGGATTTAGCTCAGTGGCGTTAAGTGCCTGCTTGGCAAACACGAGGTTGTGAGTTCAATTTCCTCACACCAAAAAAAGAAAAAAAGAAATTTTTCTTTTGTTTTCTGTATAACAGTTTTGGAAGTATGTCCATTTTCACTATATTGGATCTTCCTATCCAAGAGCACAGGGTATCTCTTCATTTTCTAATATCCTCTTCAGTCTGCTTTTTCAGAGTACTGTAGTTTTCAATATAGAGGTGTTTTACATACTTTTTTAGATTGACTCCTAGGTATTTCATTTTTTTGGATGCTATTGTGAAAGGTGTTGTTTCCCTGATTTCTCTCTCAGTGAGTTTGTTATTTGTATACAAAAAAAGCTATTGGTTTTTGAGTGTTGACTTTGTATCCAGCTATGCTACTGAATTTTGCTTATTAAATGGGGCTCCAGTTTTTTTAGTGAAGTTTTTGGAGTTGTCTATGTAGAGTATCACATCACCTGCAAATAACGATAGTTTAACTTCTTCCTTTCCTATTCCTTTTATTTCTTTCTCTTGGTGTATTGCTACAGCCAAAGTTTCCAGGATTATGTTGAATAACAGTGGAGACAATTGACATCCTTGTCTTGTTCCTGATTTTAGAGACAAAGTTTTCAGTTGTCCATTTAGTATGATGTTGGCTTCAAACAGCCCTCTTGAACCGTGAGGTAGAATGTATTCACTGAGGATGGCAGAGCAACAAGATGGAATTGTGGAACTTGATTATTTAGTTGCCATTTGTTTTGCAGTGCTGTGAATGGAACCTAGGGGCTCACTCTGCTCAGCTGGGTGGTTCCCCTCCACCTGTGTAGATAGTATCATTCATGTGGCTACACCACCCAGTTTACTTGGGGCTAGAATTTCCAAAATGATTTCCTGTGCTTCAGGCTTCCTCTAGGTCAACAGCCTTTCCTCTGCTGGGTTCCAAAGAGGGATGTGATAAGAGGACAGGTGCTGCCTTAGCAGAATACGTGATTCTGCTGATACCTCACTGGCTGGCAAGTCCCAAAAGGTGGGATGGAGGT
Source organism: Dolichotis patagonum (assembly GCA_004027295.1). Taxonomy (NCBI): domain Eukaryota; kingdom Metazoa; phylum Chordata; class Mammalia; order Rodentia; family Caviidae; genus Dolichotis; species Dolichotis patagonum. Next base: position 20,895 of record PVJX010002263.1, read on the forward strand.
AGAGCTGAGCCAAGCTGTGGAAGGTAAGCTGCCTGTCACAGTCTATCTTCTGGCCTCTTCCACTGCAAAGCACATGCACCCCACTAAGATCTCAACACCTTATTTCATTACAACATCCCACTTGGGCCTAAAGCCCAGGGTCTGGTATCTAACTCTCGATCTAGGTACAGGTAAATGTCCTCAGATGTAGCACCCTTGTGGAGTTCTTTAAGGCAGAGACCTAGGCCAAGAACAAAAGATCTTCCCCTCCACACACTGCATGACTCTGAAAGAGGTATTAAATGTCTTCAGTAGACACTTACAGGACTGGGGATGCAGCTTAGCACCACCACCTGCAAACACAGAGACTTCTGTGGAAAAAAAAATGGTGAGGAGCTTGGAATGTGGGTTGGAGGTCATGACTGGCTTCTAAAGAACACAGAAAAGGAAGAATGGTAAGTGGACAGTAAACAAACCTAGAAGATACAACCTTAGCCAGGCAGGCACCACTGATGAGCAATTAACATCACTGATGAGCAATCACAATGATGTCATGAGTCCTCTGTTATGAAGCAGTAAAAAGACCACATCATTCCCATAGTCTCCTTCCCAAATCCATGACCCACATTGCCAGAGGACAGAAGAAAAGGAAAAACCATTGGAGGGACATTCTACATAACACTACTACTTCCTACAAAGCTGAGCATCCTTAAAACTGCCAAGGTCAGCCAGGCAGGGTGATGCATGCCTGTGCTCTCAACTACGCAAGAGGCTGAGGTAGGAGCATAGAAAGTTTAAGACCAGCCTGGTCAATTTATTTATTTAAACACATTTTTTTATTATTTTAAAAGGGGGTAAAATTAAACACAACAAAAGAGAACAGAATGGGACATAAGAAAGCATAAATTTCAAAGCTAGACAACCAGAGATCTTCACTATCTGTCATATTGTCTCTTGTTTTCTTCCAAGTGGTTGTCCATATCTTTGCATATGGGGAGCTCATACAAAATAATATAGCCAATCTTTTCACAAGATGTGTAGTTAACTGGCTCCCACTTGCTAAGGGGGGGGTGCACGGGACAGAGGACAGGATGACATGAAATGTTTGATTCTCAGCCTGTGCCAGCAGGCTCACAGCTGCCCCCCAGAGAGGGGAGGAGCTCCTTGTTCTCCTGGCACCCCAAGTCAACCAACCGCATGGTGCAGGGCCTCCAAAAGTCTGCCACCTGCTATTTCTTTCTGATGAATTGACCATTCCATTTCCAAAGTTCTGAAATGGCTAACAGACCACAGAAAGAATTCTCTCTAGGCTCCTGTTTGAAACCAGCAGCTATAGCAGTCTGCTGGCCTTGTTTCAGGGCCATTTAAACACATTTTTATTACTATATAAATTTTTTAAATTTTTAAATTTTTATTTTATTATTTTTTAATTTTTAAATATACATTTGTAATATATAATGATTACATATGTATTTGTAATATATGATGGGGAGTTAGTACATACACATATCACATCTTGATCATTTTGCTGCCTCTTCCCAACCTGAGGAATTTAGCCAGATCCTGCCTCGAAAAATAAAAAGGGCTGAGGATTTAGCTCAGTGGTAGACTGTATCGGGGGTCAATCCCCAGTACCACACACAAAAAGTTCAAAACCACAGAACCTAGTTTGCATTGTATTAGGTTTCCTAGAGCAGCTATAGAAAAACACCATGGACTGGGTGGCTTAAAAAAAACCCAGTCATTTATAGTCTTAGAGTTCTGGAACCAAAAGTCTAAAATCAAGGTGTCTACAGGGTTGTTTCCTTCTGAGTGACCTGAGACAACATTTATTCCATGTTTCTCCTAGCTTCTGGTGGTTGCTGGCAACCTTTGGAGTTTATCTTTATCTTACCAAGTATTGTTTTTGTTTTTTCCTTCTTTCTTTCCCTCCTGTCTCCTTCATCAAATTTCCTGAGGTCTAGGTAATCTTCCTTTCTCCTTCAGCTTTGCTTCTAGTCTCTTTCTCTTCTTTTATTTATCTATTTTTTCTTTTACCCCTTTTAAATTTTCTTGCCTTAGGGCAAAATTTCTCTAGCAAGTGAATATTTATTGTATATGATTCTTTTTTTTTTTTTTTTTTTTTTACTGGGGATCAAACTCACGACCTTGTGCTTGTCAGGCAGGTGCTTTGCTGTTGAGCTCTATCCCTGGCCCCTATCTTAGATCTTGTTATACAATTATAAATACTTTTTGGGGGCTGGGAATTTAGCTCAGTGGCATAAGTGCCTGCCTTGAAAGTGTGTGGTGATGAGTTCAATCCCCAGTACCGATTTAAAAAAATAAATATTTTTTTTTGAAACGGGGTTTTGGGGCTAGGGATTTAGCTCAGCGGCATAAGCGCCTGCCTTGCAAACACGAAGTCCTGAGTTCGATCCCCGGTACCAAAAAAAGAAAAAAAATAAAAAAAAATAAAAAAGAAACAGGGTCTTGCTGTGTAGTTGAGGCTGGCCTCAAACTCATGGTGATCCTCCTGCCTCAGTCTCCCGAGTGCTGAGATTACAGGTGTGTGCCACCATGCCTGGCATTATACAACTATAAACCTTGTATCTTTGGTTAAAGTTAGCAAATAGTTCTCACATTTTGTCATTTTCTAGTCTGTGCTTGATGCTATTGCTACTATCAATTGTGCTATTTTAGCCAAGGTGACATAGTTGTGATAAACTGATCTTCCTTGTATGCTAAACCCCAGATTATCTAGAGGTCATGAACATTACCATAATCCAGCACCAAAGAACTGGGCAGATCAAAACCAAAAAAGCCAGTTATGTCTAAAAGACATCTCTGAAAACTAGTCATTTTCTAAAGAGGTCCCATACTAGTAATTAAGCTTTCTAGCATAAGCAATTTACAAACCTCAATACAGAAAACAAATAAACAACAAAACATAGAAAATGAGAAAACATAGAAGCAAGATGCCACCTACAATCCTCAACTTCCCCAAGGCAAATCAAAGGGGTATTGACATGGAAGAAATAAAAAACATACCAGTTAAATTGTATGAAATGGTGGCAGCAGAAGTTACAAAATAGATCAATAAATCTCTTGACAAAAACAAAAGAGATAATTAAAGAGATAAAGGAAATGATTAGTGAATCTAGAGTAGATACAGATTAAAAAATAGGAAAAACATGGAAACTATGAATGCCCAAAATAGAAAAGAATTGGATAAACAAAGTTGAAATACAGTAGATTAAAAATTCTACTGGAAAAAAGAAAAAATTCTACTGAAAATATATACAGAATAGTCAATCAATGTAAAGGCAGAATATTAGGTCTGGAAGACAGGCTTGTGGTTGGCAATCATCAAATGAAAGACCTCCTAAAATAGCAAGGGACCATGAAAAATCAAGCTTCTAGATAATGCAGAGAAAACTAATATAAGATTAGTTGGAATAAATAAGAATCAGAAGATAGTATAAAGGACATAAAAAACTTGTTTACAGGGGCTGGGGAGTTAGCGCAGCAGTATAAGCGCTTGCCTTGCAAGCGTGTGGTCATGAGTTCGATCCCGGTACCGATAAAAAAAAAGAAGACATTATATAAAACTTGTTTACAGAATAGCAGAAAAATTCCAAGCATGAAAAAACAATTTGAGATACAGATAAGTGAGGCATGTAGAACTCCAAATAGTCATGATCAGAAAAAACTACACCAAGGCATATAATAGTCAAGTCCAGATATTCAACATAAGAACAGAATATTAAAAGTGGTTATAGAAAAGAGCCAATCTGGCCAGGATTGGTGGTACATGCCATCAATCCCAACATTTGAGAGACTGAGGCAACAGGATTGCCATGAGTTTGAGGACAGCCTGGGCTACAAAGTGAGTTCAAACCCAGTCTGGACTACAGAGTGAGACCCTGTTTCAGAGAGAGAGAAGTGGGGGAGGGGGAGAGAGAGCCAGAGAGATATTACTTATAAAGGAAAACCCATCAGAATCACAGCAGACTTGTCAATTCAAACCCTTAAATCAAGGAGAGCTTGGAGTGAAGTATTCAGGCCCTAAAAGAAAACAACTTCCAACCCAGATTGATACCCTGTAAAATTATTTTTTGGAAAAAAAATTTTTTGAGATAAGAGTCTTGGTCTGAGTTTAGGCTGGGGGGCCAGGGACATAGCTCAGCAGTACAGTGCTTACCTGGCAAACTCAAGGTCCTGAGTTTGATTTCCAACACCAAAAACAAACAAACAAACAAACAAACAAACAAAACCTGAATTTAGGCTGGCTTTGAACTCACTATGTAGCCCAGGCTAGTTTTTGAAGTTGTAGTGATCTTCCTGCCTCAGCCTCCAGAGTGCTTATCTTTCAAAACTGATGAGAAATAAGGTACTTCCATGATAAAGATTAATGACCACAAACTAGCACTTCAAAATGTTCTGAAGGATATTCTAGAAAAAGACAATGAAAAAAAAAGACAATGCAAACAACAATTCCTATACATATATATCCAGCACATCCAACTATATAAAACAAATACTAATGGATATGAAAAATCAAATAAGCACTAATACAATTTAATGGGGGGCCTCAATGCCCCACTATCAAGTAGACAGATCAACTTGAAAAAATCAACAAAGAAATATCAGAACTGAACCAAACTTTTAAACAAATGGATTTAGTAGAGATCTACAGTTTCAGAGTATGCATTCTTCTCCCTTGCACATGGGATGTTCTCCAAAATATATCACATACTAGCTCATAAAACATGCTTAAGTAAATGTAAAGAATTGAAAATATCTCATGCTTATTATTAGTTCATAGTGCAATGAAATTGGAAATCGATGATTTCCAATGCCTATAATCTCAGCACTTGGGAGGCTGAGGTAGGAGGATTTCTGTGAGTCTGGGGCCAGCCTGGACTGCAAATTCAAGGCCAGCCTGAACTGCATGGTGAGACCCTGTCTCAAAAATAAACAAAAAAACCAAAGCAAGCTCAAATAACCTAAGGTTGAACCTCAAAGTTCTACAAAAAGAAGAGAAAGCCAATCCAAAAGTTTGTATAAGACAGGAAATCACCAGGCATGGTGGCCCATGCTTGTAATTCCAGCACTCAGGAGGCTGAGGCAGCAGGATTGTTGAAGGGCCATGCAAGGTTGTGAGTTTGATTTCCTGTACAAAAAAGAGAAGAAAAGAAAGAAAGAAAGAAAGAAAGAAAGAAAGAAAGAAAGAGGAAATAAAGGGCCCAAATCCATGGATTTAGGAATGAAAAGGGTAAAAATCAAAGAATCCTACAGAAATCCAGAAGATCATCAGTAACTACTTTGAGAACATTTGCTCTAGTAAAGACAGAAAATGCAGAAGGAATGGACAAATTCCTAGATAAATATGAATTACCAAAGCTGAATCAAGAAGATATAAAAATCTTAACTCATTATTAGTCAATAAAATTACAGATGTAATTTAAAAATTACCAACAAGAGCTGAGGATTTAGCTCAGTGGCATAAGCGCCTGCCTGGCAAGCACGAGGTCATGAGTTTGATTTCTGGTACCAAAAAATAAAAATAGAAATGTAAAAACTATCAACAAAGAAAAGCCCATGTCCTGACAAATTCACAGCTGAATTCTACAAGCACACTAGAGAAAGTCCCATGCTACTACTCTTCAAACTCTTTAATGAAATTGAAAGGGAAATGGTACTCCCCAGCTCACTCCTGGAAGCATGCATTACCCTGATAACCAAAACCAGATAAGGATCCAATAAAAAAAGAGAACTACAGGTCAATCTCTCTAACGAACATAGATACAAAAATCATCAGTAAGATACTGGTAAACAGGGGCTGGGGATTTAGCTCAGTGGCCTAAGCATCTGCCTGGCAAGTGCGAGGTCATGAGTTCGATCCCTGGTACCAAAAAAAAAAAAAAAAAAAAAAAAAAAAAAAAAAAAAAAAAAAAAAAAAAAAAAAGATACTGGTAAACAATGCAGCAAATCATTAAGAGGATTATACACCATGAACAAGTATGATTTATCCCAGGGATGCAGGGATGGTTCAACGTACACAAATCAATAAATGTAGTACAGCACATTTACAGAACCAAGAAAAAAACTCCCACAGGATTATCTCAATAGACATGGAAAAACCATTTGACAAAGTCCAACACCCATTCATGATAAAAACTCTACAGAAATGGCAATAGAGGATTCTTATCTCAATCTGATAAAAGCCAACTATGACAAACCAACAGCCAACATCATACTAAATGACCAAAAACTGAAAGCTTTCACTCTAAAATCAGGAGCAAGACAAGGATGTGCACTATCACCGCTTCTATTCAATACAGTTCTTGATATATTAGGGAGAGGAATTAGATGAGAGAACAGAATAAAAGAAATATAGATAGGAAAGGAAGAAATTAAATTATCATTATTTGCTGATGACATGATACTCTACATAGAAGACCCCCCAAACTCCACCAAAAGACTCCTAGAATACTCCTAGAATCAAATCTCGCAGCATAGCAGGATACAAAGTCAACTTTCAAAAGTCAATAGCATTCCTGTATAGAAATAACAAACTCACTGAGAAAGAAATTAGGGAAACAATATCTTCCATAATAGCAACAAGAAAATTGAAATAATGGGGCTAGAATTTAGCTTAGTGGTGCAAGTGCTTGCCTGGCATGTGCAAGGTCGTGAGTTCCATCCCTGGTGCAAAAACAAACAAACAAAAAAACTTAAGAATCAATCTAAAGGGCTGGGAATTTAGCTCAGTGGTATAAGAGCCTGCCTGGAAAGTGTGGGGTTGTAAGTTTGATCCCTGGTACAAAAAAAAAAATCAATCTAACAAAGAAACTGAAAGACCTATATATTGAAGACTTCAGTAGTCTGAGAAGAGGATATCAGGAAATGGAAAGTTATCCTCTGTACTTGGATAGGCAGAACCAATATAGTGACAAAGCTATACTTCCAAAATTGTTATATACAGATTTAATGCAAATCTGTATTAAAAATACCAATAGTATATATCTCAAAACTAGAGAAAACAATTCTAAAATTCATATGGAATCAGCAGAGACCTAGCATAGGAAAAGCATTTCTGGCCAACAAAGGCAAAGCATCACAATCCCCAATCTGAAGTTATACTACAAAGCCACCATAATAAAAACAGCATGATGCTGAGCTAAATCCCTGACCCAAGATAGCTTCTTTAATAAATGTTGCTGGGAAAACATTCCCAGGCTTTCCACATGCTGAAAATTGAAACTAGACACATATTTCTCACCATTTATTAAACTAAAATAGAAATGGATTAAGTTGGACTTGGTGGCACAATCTTGTAATCACAGGACTCACGAGGCTGAGGCAAGAGGATTGCTGCAAGTTTGAGGACAGCCTGGGTTACAAAGTGAGTTCAAGGCCAGCGTGAACTACAAAGTGAGTCCCTGTCTCAGAAAAACAAAAACATAGGGCTGGGGATTTAGCTCAGCAGCATAAATGCCTGCCTGGCAAGGGCAAGGTCACAAGTTTAATCCCCGGTACCAAAAATAAATAATAAAAAATAAATAAATAAATAAAATAAAAAATAAAAATAAAAAAAAGCAATCAAAATAGAAATGAAACAAGGCATGATGGCACATGCCTGTAATCCCAGCACTCTGGAGGCTGAGGAAGGAGAATCATTGTGATTTCAAGACCAGCCTGAGTGACAAAGTGAGCTCAAGGCCAGGCTGAACTGCATAGTGAGACCCTGTCTCAAAAAGACAAAAATTTTAAAAACATGGATCAAAGATCTAAATATAAAAACAGAAATACTTAATCTCCTGGAAGATAGAATAATTAAAATTCTAAAAAGCAGAGATTTTATGAACAAAACCCTAGTTGCCCATGTAATATTACAAGGACTCAACAACTGGGATCACATCAAATTAAAAAGTCTCTGCACAGCAAAAGAAGCCAGCAACAGAGTGAAGAGACAACCCATAGAATGGTAAAAAAATTTTTACCAGCTACTCCTCAAAGGCCTAACATCTAAACTATATAAGGAACTCAAAAAAATCAGGACCCCCCCATGCCAAATTCAAAGACCCAATCTAAAAATGGGCACGTGGAATAGATATTTCTCAGATGGAGAAGTACAAACAGCAAATACATGAAAAATGTTCAATATCACCAGTCATTAGAGAAATGCAAATTAAAACAAGATTCTATTTTACTTCATAAAGAATAACTATCAACAAATCAACCAATAATAAATGCTGGCAAGGCTATAGTGAAAAAGAACCCTTTTCACTGTAAACTGGTACAACCACTATGGAAATCAGTATGGAGTCTCCTTAAAAAACTAGAGGTTCCATTTGACACAACTGTTCAGATATGTTCTCAAAAAGAGTTAAAAGAATGATACCACAGTGGTGAATGCACACCCATGTGTATAGTAGCACAATTCATAACAGCTAAACAGCCCATAAACCCATCAAAAGATGAATTAATAAAGAAAATGTGATATTTATATACAGTGGGGTATTACTCTGCCATAAAGGAAGTTACCTTGAGTCATTTGCAAGAAAATGGATCTACCTTGTAACCATATTCTTAGGTGAAATAAGTTGGATGCACAAGTTTAAATTTTGCCTTGTTTCTCTTGTGTGAGAAACTCAAAGGGTAAAAAGGAGCAAAATGTATAATGGATATTGGAAGTAGGAAGAACATGTTCAAATGGGAAAGGAAACAAGGGAAGGGAGAAAGGGACGGGAAGGAAGGGAAAAGGGGGAAAAATGGAAATAAAGCTTTTGTAAATGGGAAGAGAAAGAAGGGTTAAGGGAGGGGAGGAGAAAGAGAATAAAAGAATTAAGTGGCTCTGAAGCAAGGCCAGCAGGTGGCCCTGAAGCAAGGCCAGCAGATTGCTGTAGCTGCTGGTTTCAAACAGGAGCCTCAAGAGAATTCTTTCTGTGGTCTGTTGGCCATTTCAGAACTTTGGAAATGGAATGGTCAATTCATCAGAAAGAAATAGCAGGTGAGTATGGCGGACTTTAGGGGGCCTGCAGGGGAGAGACCCGGGCGCTTCGGGACCTGCACCATGCGGTTGACTCGGGGTACTGGGAGAATAAGGAAGCTCCTCCCCTCTCTGGGGGGCGGCTAAGAGTGTGGCCAACTTTGGGCATCCCAAAGCAGAGAGACCCTGGCACATTGGGACCTGCACTGTGCAGTTGACTTGGGGTGCCGGGAGAACAAGGAACTCTTCCTGTCTGTGGGGGCCGACTGTGATCCTGCCTGGGTGTGGGCTGAGAATCAGACATCTCATGTCGTCCTGTCCCCCATCCCTCCCCCTCCCCCCTGCCTACCAAGTGGGAGCCAGTGAACTACACATCTTGTGAAAAGATTGGCTATGTTATTTAGTATGAGCTCTCCATATGCAAAGAGAAGGACTACCATTTGGAAGAAAACAAGAGACAATATGACAGATAGTGAAGATCTCTGGTTGTCTAGCTTTGAAATTTATGCTTTCTTATGTCCCATTTTGTTCTGATTTGTTGTGTTTAATTTTACTCCCTTTTAAAATAAAATAAAAAAATTTAAAAAAAGAATTAAGATATACTATGTACACGTACAAATTCCCTGTGATGAAAGTGATCAATATGTGTGACAAATACATACATTTTAAAATACATTTAAAATACATTTTAAAATAAAGTTAATAAAATTTCCCCAAAGAACTATACTGCAAGAGAAGTGTCCTGAGTCTTTACAGGGACAAGAACATAAAAATTGGGTACAGCTGCTAGAAGAGCTACATTTAAGATATTTTACTGTCCAAAAATGATATCTCAAATTTAGAAATTAGGTTACTTTTGTCCAAGGTCAAGGGTCTGAGCAGGTCAGGTAGTTGGACTCCTTGGGAGGAGGTAGGTGCTAGGCCATCTAGAGGCCAGAGACAAAGGAGGTTTAGGGGTCAGCCTGCCAAGAAGGGCATTTTGAGGGCATACTGATTTCCATGGTGGTTGTACCAATTTACAATGAGAAAGGAGGAGGAAATAGACTGTTGTTGGCAAGAATAGTTGTTGGCACTGGGGACTTCTCACTGACTTTCTCTGCTTTTGTGTATTTTTTTTTTTATTGGTACCAGGGATTGAACTCACGACCGTGTACTTGCAAGGCAGGCGCTTATGCTTGCTGAGCTAAATTCCCAGCCCTTTTTGTGTATATTTGATATCTCACATAATAAAACAAAAACCCCAATTTTTTTTTTGTTTTGTTTTGTTTTGCTTTGTGACAGAGTCTGGATCCTGCCTCAGCCTCCTCATTGCTGGGATTATAAATCTGTGCCACCACATCCACTTAAAGCCCTGAAGTAATTTTTCATTTTGTCATTTGATCTGGATGTCTTGGACCCTAATAAGGTATGTGTGTGTGTTACTAAAGATGTAACCCTTAGTAATATTCCCAGCTCTTTTTAGGTTTTTTTTTTTTTTTTGGTACTGGGGATTGAACTCACAACCTTACGCTTGCCAGGCAGGCGCTTAAGCCACTGAGCTAAATCCCTAGCCCTCTTTTTATTTTCTTGAGACAAAGTCTCACTAAGTTGCTAAATTGCCTAGGCTAGGCTTGGACTTTCAATCTTTCCTTAGCCTTCCAGGAGTGCTGGGATTACAGGTGTAGGCCGCCCCATGTCTGACTTCATTATTTCTATAATCAGAATATTAGCTGATGTCAATATCTGGTGCAAATGTTTTCTCTTATTGATACTTGCATTTTGGTTTTGCTAGGCTTTTTTTTTTTTTTTTGTCTTTTTGAGACAGGGTCTCACTATGTAGTTCAGGCTGGCCTTGGGCTCACTCTGTAGCCCAGGCTGGTTTTGAATTTACAATGATCCTTCTGCCTCAGCCTCCCAAGTGCTGGGATCACAGGTGTGTGCCACAGTGCCTGGCTTGCTTGTCTTTTCCAAGAACATAGCTAAGGTTGTATTGTGGCCCTGTGACCTTGGCTTTCAAAACTTCTGCCTCACCAATCATGCTTTTCAAACCACCCCCCACATCCTGAAACCCTCCCGTAGGGTTCCTGCTGTAACCAGCCAAGCTTCCAAATCCTTTCCTGAGAGAATCTGGTAGTTCTATCCAGCAGTCCTCTCTGGGAGCTGCTTCTCTCCTCCTACCTGGAAGTGGGGCACTCAGCTCTTTCATTCAACACTGACCTGCAGACTCTTGTCCACTTTTCTCCCTGACTTCTGGTTGGGGCACAAGTCGTCTCTCGCAGCAGCTACCCAGCACTCACTTTTGCTGTTGGCACCCTCACTCTCATTGCTGTGTTTGAACTACTGCTGTTGGTCTCTGGTGTGTGTGTGTGTGTGTGTGTGTGTGTGTTACATGTCACTGAGAGAATGAGACATAGACAGAGAAGGAGAGGGAGTGTGTGTCAGTCTCACTATGTAGTTCCGGCTGGCGTTGAGCTTACTATGTAGCACAGGCTGGCCTTGAACTCACAGCAATCCTCTTGCCTCAGCCTCCAGAATGGTGGGATTACAGGCCACCATACCAAGCCGGCATCGGTATTTTTTTTTTTTTATCTCCATTGGCCCTCACAGTCTTGATCTCTTATCCCTAATAATGACTTCATCCTCTCCCAACTATATGCTCTATCCAGTCACTGAAGTTACAGTCCATCTTGTCATCTCAATTCCATTCTCCATCAACTCCTCTCTGCCCAGCAAGACAGGTGGGCCCTCTATCTGTCCATTGATTTCCTAGGTCAATATTTGGCTGTGACAGAGCAGTGAAAAGGGAGCCACAGAACTTAAGCTTTCTTTTTTTTGGGGGGGGTACCGGGTATCAAACTCACAACCTTGTGCTTGCAAGGCAGGTATTTAAGCCACTGAGCTAAATCCCTGGCCCAGAGCCACAGAACTTGGGGTTGGGCATACCAGGGCCTTCTCAGCCTTTGTTGGCTGGGGGTGGAGGTGCAAGAAACCCAGGAGTTCCCCTACCTGCTTAAGCCTGGTCTTTCTGTAACATGGCATCTGGACAGGACTGGGAATGGTGCTTACACAAGCAGAGGGAAACAGTCAGAAACCACCACTGGGATACTCAAGTGGGGGGAGATGAGGGACTCAGCAGAGCTGCCCTTGAAGAGGTCCCCACTGGGAGGCTCTGCAGGGAATGCTAGCAGGCTGGTGCAGGCAGGGCCCAGAGCACCCACCAGCTGAGGATCTTTACCAGCTCTCTTCCCTGTAACAAAGCTTCCCAGGGTCTCAGCTTTTAGTGGGAGAAGTTCAAGGGTCCTCCAGTGGAGGAGGTGGAAAATTTTCTAGAATCTGAGTCATCAACTGTCCTCCTCCAGCCTCTCCTGGCTGGACCTGGAATTGGAGCCTTGACCTCCAGATGAACAGGATGCTGCACGGAGGCAGGGCAAGAAGACCTAAGTAATTGTGCTGGGAAAGCACCCGAGCAGGTGCATACTGATAGCCAAGCCCTGAACCCAGCTGTCTTCTCCTGCCCATGCCCCGAAGGGCTATGTCATCCACCCGGGCAAGCAAACAAGGGCCTTCCAAATAGTCCCCCTGAAGTACTAGGCCAGGGGGACACAGGTGTCCATGCTCGGATGGCTTGTCAATTGAGGGAGCTGGGAGGCCAAAAGGGTGAGGAAATGGACAAAGACAGGCAGGGATGTGGTAAGGGAAGCAGAGGATACTGAGACCAAGAGATCGGATGTAAGGATGGGAAAAAGGAATTAGTGCGGGGCAACAGAATTGGGCTACGAAATAGATTGGGAAAAGGTTCAAGGACCAAGGCCAGGACGGGTTAGAGGAGGGCATGAATGAGGGGACCAGAGGAACAGAACAAGGGGATGACTGGCCTAGTGGACCGGTGCAGAAGCAGAGTAGATAGATCAAAGTGGGAGGGGGGTGCGTACGAGAGAAGGCAGAGTGCCTGGAGAGAGGGTCGCGCCTGGCAAGTCCGCCGGCGCCGCGAGGGTCCACCGAGTAATTAGGCCTGGTTCCAGATGGGCCCCCCCCCCCAGTCCCGCAATCAAAATGCTAATTGGCTCCGCGCCTCCGGCTGAGCCTCTGCCAGGGACCCCCTGGGAGGAAGCCAGGACCAGTGGCGCGGCCGAGGAGGACCCCCCACCTCCTCCAGGCTGTGAGCCTCAGCGGCTGGGTCCAGGCGATAAGGGGGCGGCAACGCCCCGCCCCCACCTCTTGGGAGCACCTGCCAAACAAGATGAATGTCCGATGGCTCCGCGCGGGGCCAAGCCCCACAGGGATGGTGGTCTCCACGCGTTCACCCATCACGGCGGGGCCTGGGGCTGCGGTTGTGGGAGGCGGCGGGAGGCGGCCGCTGAGCTCAGCACTCTGGACGCGCCCCCGTGCGCGCCCCCGCCGGCCGATTCGCACAAGGTCACCGCGCGTGGCGACGAGCGCGCCCCCGTCCGGTAGCGCTGGCCGCAGTCCGGAACCGCCCCGCGACCTTGGTTCCCAGAGATAGTGAGGTGCGTGGGGCGGGTTCGGCGCAGGGAGACCCCAATGCCGGGTGGGGGAGCAGGTGAGGGGACAATGGCGGCGCCGGGACCTAATTGGGGACATATGTACCCGCGCGCGGCCATTGTGTGGCCCAGAGCCCCGCTCCCCGCCATTGGCCGCCGGGCCTGACGTCATGGGGGCTGCAAACTCCGGATGGGCGGCCGCGGGAAGGGTTATCCGCCTGGTTGCGGGTCCTCCGGGCCACTGCAGCCGCGAGGAAGGGTGGGAACTACCAATGAAGCCGAATTTTTGAAGTAAAGGCACGGCACCCCCTCTCACCCTGCACAACCGATCGCTGCAACATTCACCCCACCGGAGAGGCGGGGGTGGGGAGGCCCCTCCGGCGGGTACGGGGTCAACCCGGGTGACCGAGTGGCAGGAGACACTGCGGCGCCGGGCGCACACCGCGCTTCCATACTGCGCTTTCGCTGTCTCAGCATCGCCCTCCGCCTCCCGCCTCCCCGCACTCGCACGGCCCGAGCTCCTACGGACCAACCGATCCGCTTGCGTCCCCCTAAGTGACCTCCGAGTCCCGGCGCGTGGGTGCCAGGCCCGTTGCCACCTCTCGCCTTACGCCCAACCATGCCTCCAGCCGCTGGGCCGCCCCTCTCCGAGCCGTGCGGGGAACTCTCCGCGCGCCCAGGCGAGGCTTCCCCGGGACCCCTCCCCAGGGACCCCGGCCCGACTCAGCGTAGCCATTTCCTCTGGCCTCTTCCTCCCCCTCCCCCAGCTCCTGGCTTTAAAAGCTGGAGGTTGGGCTCGGCCGTAGGCAGAAGAGGCTGCGGGCTCGGAGGCCGGCCCGGGAGAGTCCGAGCGCCAGCCCCGCCCCCGGAACCCCGCCGTCCCTCCCTCCCTCTCTCTTGGCCCGCCCTCCCTGCGCACCCCTCCCCCCGAGGACCCCCGCCCGCCGCCCGCCACCCGCCGCCCGCCGCCGCCGCCACTCGCTCCGGCTGCAGAACAATAAAGCAAGCCTCCCGGAGACCCCCGCCAAGGACCCCCGCCCGGCGGCCCAGTCCCTGAGGCCCGCCCCTCTCCGCGGGCACCGGCTGTGCGCTCCCGGGCGCTGGCCGCGGTGCTGCCCAGGCTGGCGCTGGCCGCGGTGCTGAAGCTACCAGCGCTCCTGCCGTCGCCACTGCTGCCGCCGTGTTCTCCAGGCCCCGCGCCGCCGCCCCCGAGGGCATGGGGGGGCGCTAACTGAGGCTCCGCGAGGCGGCGGGGGGGGAGGGGAAGGGGGCCGCGGGGCCGGGCCAGCCCTGCACCCATTCGCAGCCTCCGGGCCCGGGACGGAGCGGCTCCCCCCCCTCCCCTGCCCCCCTCCCCCCTTCCTCCTCCCCCGCCTGTCCAGGGGCGGCACTGCGGGCTGGGAAGCCGGGACCAGAGGAGGGAAGGAAGGAAGGAAGAGGAGAGAGGAGAGAGGGGAGGAGAAAGGAAGGAAGGAGAAGACGGAGAAGAGGGGTCCGGAGGGGCACAGGAGGAGACGACCGCACTCGCGCGACAGTATCCACAGGCCACAGTGGGGACCAGTGCTGCCTCCGCTGCTCCTCGGATGGTGACGGGGCCTCGCCGCGGCTGCAGCCCCCTTGAGCCCCGGCTCCGCAGGCCCGCAGCGCCGGAGCCCCGCAGGAATCATGCCCAGGTCCTTCCTGGTCAAGAAGGTCAAACTTGACACGTTTTCTTCGGCAGACCTCGACAGCTCCTACGGGCGTGCCCGCAGCGACCTCGGAGCACGACTGCACGATAAAGGTGCGAGCTGGGCTGGGTTAGGGCTGGAGCCAGGAGGACAGAGGGTTTATGCAAGGGGTGGGTCCTAGAATGTGGGCCTAGAGGTAAAATCAGGAAAATAGACTCGGGGGACTGGCGGAAGGTTGAGGCTAGACCCAGGACAGAGGCAGAGGTGGGTACAGAAAGAGAGGTTCACAGAGGCAGGTCAAGACTTCAGTCAAGGATGGGCAGAGAGTGAGGATGCAGGAGAGAAGATTGGGAAAAGGAATCAGGAAGAGAAGGCACTGGCTGACACTGACCCTTCAGAGACCGGAACAGATACTCAGATGTCTGATGACATGACAGGACCCAGCCACACAGGGACATGTAGACCCACACCCAGAAACTTATCCACACCCAGAAGACTACCTTTTTCTCTTTTTTGGGTGCACCTCCAGGACACCTGAAAGGGTTATTTGGGGAATGATGGGAGCTCCCAGGAGGAGCCATGGGGCCCAGTATGGCAGTCCACCTGTCAGGGCCAAATAACCAGCAGTATCTTCTCTGAAGTCAGGATGCAGAGAGAGGATATAGACAAGCTAAACCCAAGGTGCTGGAGGTAGGAGAGGTCCTTGTATTAGAGTGCCCAAGTTCAAGGACAACTGTTAGCATGCAGGCCAGGGGACTGGGAGTGCCAGCAGTGTGGGGTGGCAGAGCAAGTGTGACCTGCAGGAGCATGAGCCTGTGTGGGCCCATGTGACTGTGTGTGGCCATGTGACTGTGTGAGCTTGTGTGTGACCCTGTGTGAGTGTGTGCCTGCCTGTGTGCCACTACATGGGACCATGTGACTCAGACCGCTGTGTAACATGTGACCAAGTGTCTGGGATGGCTGTATATGTAACCCTGCATGAGTAGGTGGTGAATCCCACTGGGGTCAGTGTGCAGCCTACCCTAGGAGGGGACCTCAGGGCTGATGGCGGCTGACAAGCTGGCTGTAATACTGAAAGAGCCAGAGCCTGCATCTGTAACTTGAGATTGTGAGATCCATTTTGTTTCTTGGAGCTGCAGTTACTGGCATGAATGATGCTGCCCTCCTGCATCTTGTCCCTTGGAGGTGTACCCTGGTGGATGTCTTGGCTAGCAGTTTGTTCACTATAGTCTCCCTAGTCTGGGAAAGCCCCTGCAGGGGATTAGAGTTGGAGAAGAGGGCAATGTGGAGCAAGGCAGGACTCAGTGGTGCAGAAATGGAGTGACAGAGAAGAGTGGATATAGGGAGATGGGCAGGGCTCAATGAGGTCCAGGGAGTGGTGGGAGAGGTGGGAGATGAGGAGGAGGTGCTGTTGAGGGCCAGAAAAGCTGTAGGAGATAGACGTGTTTAGGGCTTATGGAGTACCTAGAGAGCCAGCATCAAGACTAGGGGTAGATTCTCGGGGACCCCGGAGAGCGGGACTGCCGGGGTCCCTGTGTTAGCGGTCCTGGCTTTGTGCTGTGCGCGGCGGGTCTGCAGTGTGTTGCATAATCAGGGAAAACTGCTGAAGTGGGGAGAACCTGAGGGGGAGGGGGAGGGGGAGGAGGAGGAGGAGGAGGAGGAGGAAGAAGGAAGCGCCGCCCCTCCCCCCTGACCTTGAGGTTCTGAGGAAGGGGGGGCAGCTGCGCCTGAAGATGCGCCTCTCTCCTCCCCCCGCGGGGGCGGGGCACTGGGGCGGCGGGGCGGAGCCGGCCCGGCCGGGGCTCACCCTCTGCTCTGTTCTGTTCTCTTTTCTCCCTCCGCTGTTTCCCTTCTTCCTGCCCCGCGCTCCCTCGGACCTTTTCTCCTTTGTCCTCCTCCCTGTCGTCTCCTCTCGGATCTGTCCCTCGCCTGCCCGACCCCATGTGTGTCCTGCCTGACTCCGTGCCCCTCCCCCTCGCTGTCTGTCCGTCCCGCCCCGGCCCTCAGGATACCTCAGCGACTACGTGGGGCCAGCGTCCGTCTACGATGGCGACGCGGAGGCGGCGCTGCTCAAAGGGCCGTCTCCGGAGCCCATGTACGCTGCGGCTGTGCGGGGAGAGCTGGGGCCGGCAGCCTCCGGCTCGGCGCCACCGCCCACCCCGCGCCCGGAGCTGGCCACCGCCGCGGGCGGCTACATTAACGGCGACGCGGCGGTCAGCGAGGGCTACGCAGCCGACGCCTTCTTCATCACTGACGGGCGCTCGCGTCGCAAGGCTGCCCACACCAATGCGGCCACCGCCCCCTCTACCGCTTCAGCGGCGGCCCCAGACCGCGATGCTGGCGGCGGGGGTGGGCCGGGAGCGCGGGGCGGGGGGCCAGGGGCCGGGGGTCGGGGCGGCGCGCGCACTGGGGCAGGCGCCGAGGCGCGCGCGGGGTCGGGCGCCTCCGGCACCGCAGGCCGGCACGCGTGCGGCGAGTGTGGCAAGACCTACGCCACGTCGTCGAACCTGAGTCGCCACAAGCAGACGCACCGAAGTCTGGACAGCCAGCTGGCGCGGCGCTGCCCAACGTGCGGCAAGGTGTATGTGTCCATGCCGGCCATGGCCATGCACCTGCTCACGCACGACCTGCGTCACAAGTGCGGCGTGTGCGGCAAGGCCTTTTCCAGGCCCTGGTTGCTGCAGGGGCACATGCGCTCGCACACCGGCGAGAAGCCCTTCGGCTGCGCGCACTGCGGCAAGGCCTTCGCCGACCGCTCCAACCTGCGTGCGCACATGCAGACGCACTCGGCCTTCAAGCACTTCCAGTGCAAGCGCTGCAAGAAGAGCTTCGCCCTCAAGTCCTATCTCAACAAGCACTACGAGTCGGCTTGCTTCAAGGGCGGCGCGGGCAGCGCCGGCGGCCCTGCGCCGCCGCAGCTCAGTCCTGTGCAGGCCTAAGGCGGCGGGCCAGCCGGGTCGGCTCACAGCAATACGGGCCCCCAGGGAAGTCTCCGCCGGCATCCGGGCGGAGGGGCCGGAGGGCGGGCCCCTCCTCACAGCAATAGGGGAGGGAGCCTGCCTCACCCTGCTCTGCTCGCCAGGGGCCTTGCCAGCCCCTTCAAGCAATAGGGTCCCCAGGGGGACCCACCCCGAACCCCCTTCCTTCTCCTCCAGGGTGCCCCAGGCTTTCTCCCAGCAATAGGGTCGGCCAGACCCAGAACCGAACCTCATCTCAGTTGGGTCTCTGAAGATAGAGGTGGGGTGAGGTAGGGAACGCCCACCTCCCTCCTATGCGCCCCTGGACCGCGCTGCAGAGACTCAGGTCTTCCCTACCCCTTTCCAAGCCTTCCAGGCCAGGTCTTAGGCCCACAATTTCAGGGGGTCAATACCTCCCCGGCAGCAGGTTGGGGAGGAGCCAGAGAGGGAATGGCTACAGAGGCGTCCTGCCCCATAGGCTTCGCAGACCTTCCGGCTGTGTTCGACGCGTTGGGGACGGGGGAAAGGGGCGGACGGCGGCACCTTCTCCCTCGAGTTCTGGGGTCTCAGTCTGAGCCGCCTTCCTACCCTGTCCTCGCATCCTCTGCCAAATCCGAATTCTTCCAGCCCAACTTCCCAGATTCTATCCTTCATAACGAATAATAACGACGCATATCGAATCGCATGGACTTATCCGACCTACTCAGATCCCGCTCCCCCTCTGCCCCGGGGGCCCCTCCCTCGTACCCCGGGCTTTTGGTGTTGGAGGATCGATACCCGGGACGGCAGCCAGGCGTGTTCTGCCCTCTATACACCTCTGTATTCGCTTTGCGGGTAAAGCACCCTGGGGGGTGCGGACGCGTCGGGTTTCTTTCTTTCTGTATTTGTACGTTTTATTTATGAACGGATTGCACTCGGGTCAGGGAGGGGGCGCCGAACCCTTCCTTCCCGCCGACGCCGGGGGCCTGGGAGGTTCAGGATCACTTCTCTGCCCCGGAGCCCCGCCCCTAGCTGGTTTCTGCCTCCTGGGAGCCTCGGATCCCGCCTCCCTAAAGCTGGCCCCTCCCCTCCTCCGAAGCCCAGGCCCCGCCCCACTAGGTTGCCAACTTTCACCCGTCTATGCCAAAGCCTCGGCGGCGACCCCGCCCAAGGGCCCGCCCCATTGGCCGCCGCCTTTGTGACGTCACTGCATGCAGCCCCATCCCTCCTTCCAACCCTTCCCGGGGCTGCCCGCTCCCTTTTCCTCTTAGTTAGTCCGATGCCGACTATAGAGCAATAATGCGCACTGCATGCGAAGCTGCCGCAGCCTCTAGAGTTACTGAGAATCAGGTATCCCCCACCCTATCCACCCCATAGGACCCTAGATCAGGGATGCTGCGCGGGGCCGGCCGCGCAGACTTTCTTAACCCCTCTTCCCACTCCCCACGGCAGAGCCCAGCGGGCGGGCATCGTGGTTCCAGGGGCGGGGCAGGGTGGTTGCACCCAAGGCTCCTCCGTCAGTCGTCCATCACTCACTGATCGTCCATTGGGTATCTGTTACGTGCCAGGCCCTTTGCTGCGTCCACTAGAGACGCTGCGACCTTTGGGGAAGTGTATGTCCACTACAGAAGCCCAGTGGGCTTGGGTGGGCTAGGGGCAGACGTAGATGCAGAGCGCCTAGGCCCTGGGCCATGGTTCCTTTCTCCCCATCTCGGTTCGGTTCCATGGTGGCCGCCTTCAGGCTCTGCCTTTGACTCGGGCTTTGCGTCCCCAGCTCAGGTGGCGCAGACCCAGGCCCCCAGGTCCAGCTTTACTAAGGCGGCCCCATACAGGCACGGGCCTGCTGATTCTCTGGTAAGCACGGTTCTGCCGTCAGGAGACAGGGTGCAAGCTGGAGTATAGAATGTTGGCCAGCCTCATCCCCAGTGCCCAGGTTGGTTGCCCCAAACTTCCTCAGCCACCAGGTGTGGTGCCTGCATCGTTTTCCAGCCGGGCCTGCCTGCCTGTGCCGCATGCACAAGCTCACACCGGCGCCTACTGTCGCTCCACAGTGCACCCCTGTCTCCCTACCTAAGGAGAAGACCTAAGGTCGTTGGTCCACCAGGCTCTCCTGCTTCCCTCACACCCTGCCGCCGTGGAAAGCCATGGGCCCCCTCCCGCCCCCATAACTAAGCAGCACAATAACCGACTTAGTGAATTCAGGTAGAAGGAACGTTTAGGTAGCACCTATTTTGTACTGATTCCACAAGTAGGGCCCGAGGTGCGGGGCCCTCGGGTGGGGGCTATGGCCGCCGGCCCGCCCCGCCCCCACCTCCGCCTGCGCCCCGCCGCCTTGTACATATTCCTGCCCGGAACAGGCCGGGATTTTTACTCGGGTCGAGCCCTTCTTCCGCCCCCGTTTGGGGCCGGGCCGGCCGGACAGACGGACGGACGGACGACAGACCTCCTTCCTAAGCACAATAGCACCAGCTCCCTGGAGCGCCGCACCTCCACAAGGAGAATAAATGCCACTCTTGATAGAATTTGGAGTGTTGGCTGAGTGTTCTTGCTGGGGACTGCGGGGTATCTTCCTAATTCTTCAGACCCAGTGCAAAGAAGTACAGATAAAGATGTGGCCCAGACCTTCTGATAGGGCTGGCTTGGCTGGCTGAGCCACAACACATCTATTTGTCTGAAGGTAGAACAGTTAGCACTTCCCTTGTGGCAGGTGAATCTGTGCTGTACTAGGAATTGAGGACACTAAAGGGCTCTTGCCCAATGTCAGGCTCAACCCAGGCTGACCTAGAATGGGCAGAATATGTACAGAAAGGGCTACAGCCCTTTGGTCTGAGAAGCCTTCATTCTCCTCTATTTTCCCTATATGACCTCTGCCACCCTCTGAAGCCTGACCAGCAGGCAGCTACATCAACAGTGTTGGGTTCCTCATCCCTTGCAAGCCTTCTGATATGCTGTTGGAAGAAACAGGGACAGTGATTTTGAGGTCAAGCCTCTCCCTGTGGCCTGTTGCCTTTATCCTGACCCTCAGACTCTGGGAGTGTAATCTGCATTGCTGGAGAATGAACGCCTCCACGGACCAGCTGCCCTGGGTCAGTTCCTGGGAGATGGTTCCTGGGGCAGAGAAGCTTCTAAAGCCACCCATGACCCTCAGGGTCTAGATTGGGGGAGCTGAGTTGAGGACATCAGGGGCAGGGCTGGGTAAGAAGAGAACAGGGGAAAAAAAAAAAAGAACAGGGTCTGGGACCTTGCTCAGCTATGATCCCTGGCAACCAGGTAGGCAGGCATGAGTTGAATATCTGCCCAAAGACGTGGTCGAATTAGGTCAGTCCTATGCCAGAGCCAGCATAGCTGCTCATACCTTGGCAAGGAACCAGACCCATCTGAACTCCATCCAGTGTCTTCCCCTGTGAAGGTTATGGTCTCTGGCCTTTGTGCTTCAGAGCGGGTATAATGTGGGGAATGAGTGTCCCCTTCTGGATAGCTCTACCAGAAACAACAGCAAGAGTAAAGGCATACCTGGTTACTGGGAGAGTTCAGTGGCCAGGGCCTCCTATAGAAAGATCCTCACTGTATCTGGACTGAGTAGGCATTATTTGTTTTATTGTTTTGTTTTGGTACCGGGGATCGAACTCATGACCTCGTACTTTCTAGGCAAGCACTCATGCCACTAAGGTAAATCCCTGGCCCTGGCATTATTTCTCTATTTGTAGATGAATCTGAGTACTAGAGAAGAGCATGTCATGTCTAAGGATGAGAAACCCAGAGTTGCCTTTGACACAGCCTTGCCCCAGTCCCCACCCACACCTTACCTAATCTATGCCCTGACAGGTAGCAGTGGCAGACAAGAAACTCCTAGCTGCCCATTCCACACTGTTAAGTATTCTGAATGGCTATTTATGTTTCTCTGGGATTCTGAGGGTGGTACAACTGGAAGGATGAAAGCATTCTCCCTGGTATGAAAGCCTGGTATGATGACACCTCCCTATTCCTCTTTTTTCTTTTTTTGGTACCGGGGATCAAAGTCACGACCTCACACTTGCCAGGCAGGCGCTTAAGCCACTGAGCTAAATCCCCAGTCCAACACCTCCCTATTCCTCTCAATCAACCATGGGAATGACTATCCATTGCAGAGAATGGGTGGTACAGGCCACTGAACACTACTGCTGTGAACTCTCCCTAAACAGTAGTGCCTGCTCATGGCCCCAAGGACTTGGGGTCAGGTCCTTCCTCAATCTCAAAACCCCTCCTGGTCCATTATGCCACCAGGCTTGCAAGCCTGCCCATCCCAAACTGGATCCCCCCTCATTTTTTTTTCAATTTTAAAAAATTTATTGAAAATAGAAATTCAAAGCCTTTGCTTCTAGAGCTACCAACAGATCACCCATGGATACACTGGACAGGCTCAAAATGTCACCTCCACCACTAAATGTAATAGCTTTTTCCCATTACTAAGTCTTGTCCCACTGATACTATCCAGAAGCCATGTGGATGATTATGGAGTACATGTGTAGGACATCTGCTCAAAGGGAAGTCACAAGTTCTGTGACCCTTGTCACAGTGACCCAAGATTCCTGTTGGGTGTGTTGTAAACAGAGAAGCCATTCTTCAGGCTACCTGCTCTGAGCATACCCCGATCCCCCCTCATTTACTGATACCCCCATCATGGAGATCTGCACCATGATTTCCTTGCCAATCCAGCCACACACTTTTTTTCTTTAAACAAACTTACCTAACCTGACCTTTCTCCTCTCCTTGGTGCCCTGGGTTGTACCTTGCTGTGGATTTTTGGGGTGCTGTGAGTTTCTGCCAGGCAACACTGGCCTCAGCCTCACCCAGCTGACTAGACTCGCCTCCCTGGTGGCTCTAGTCCCCTTGTTGGCCACCTTCCTACCAAGATCATTTACTGACTGATTGCTTTGAGCTAGGCATAGTCAAGATAGCCACTTCTAGCTCAACCCTTCACACATCATGGGCTGGTAAGCTATGCCTCTCTGGGCCTACTGCCAGGCTGAACTGTCAACTTTCTGTGAGCACTGGACCACAGTGGGCTGGCCTCTAGTTCTTGATTCTGTATTGGAGTGCGGCACTGCCACAGCATACTAGCTGGGGAGTAGGGTGGGAGCAGTAGGGCTCCTATGCCTCACCCTTACACACCAGGCTCTACAGGGGATACTCTTTTCTGGTCTCCTTTTTGGGCTCAGTATTCACAAGAGCCTAGCCCTGCCTGGCCCACGCCCAGCTACATCCCATTGCCAAAGATAGGGATGAACAGATATGTTATGGGAGACTGGGTAGGAAATGAGGAGATGGTCCTGATCCAGTGAGGCTCACCCATGAGGGGTTTTCTGGCTGGGTGGCCCTCTGCAGGCTATGCAGATACCTGCCAGGTAGTGCCTGCTCCCTGATGCCTGAGCTAGAATGTGCTAAAAATGACCAGTGTTGCCAGGGATTTAGCTCAGTGGCCTAGGCACCTACCTGCCTGGGGGAGCGTGAGGTAGTGAGTTCGGCACAAAAAAAAAAAAAAAAAAAAAAAAAAGACCAAGAACAGGTTATAGGCGGGAAGTGCCACAGGCCAAAAGTGGTAGAAGTGGGGTGAGGTTGGTGGGAAGCCTCAGACTCAAGATGATTTGTTTGAGAGGCACTTGTATGTTTCTGCTGCTCAACGTGTTCCTGGAGAAATCAGGCCTGCACCAAGCAACCACGGTGACAGATTGCTTCACCTAGGCAGTTGCATCCGTGTGGTCTGGGCTCTTTTCTGGCTTGATTCTGATGTGATTTTTGTAGGGTATGTTTCCACCAGGTGTGCGCCCAGACATGAACCCTGGGTCAGGGCAGCCGGACCATAGTGTACATAGTTGACCTACACCCCAAACGGTTCGCCGAGCAAGAGGATGACGAAACCCTGTGCTTACAGAAGTGGGACAAGGGGCCAACCAGAAGTTGGGGAACGTGCTGAGCTGCCAGGGAGTTGGGCGCCGGCGCAGTCCTCGGGCTGCCTGGCCGCACCAGGGTGAGTTTTCGACTTTTCCTCAGGGAAGAGAGACCACACAGAAAGTAGGACTGACCAAGTACCTCCGCGACTGCGACTCCCAGGGTGCTCTGCGCTACCGCTGAGGCTCCGCCTTCCGCAGGTCGCGAACTACAAATGAGCGAGCACAACGGCTGCGGGATAGTCAGCGGCTCCCCGGCCAGTAAGCGGCTCCGGAGTAACTACGGTGGCCGGCAGGGGGCGGTGGCGGCCGTTGCCAGGAATCCGGAGACTGGGCTGCGGGGTTGCGGGCCTCGCGCGCTGCAAGCCCGGTGGGGCACGTTTTGGGTGGCGCGGCTAAAGGCCATGGGCGACCGTGGCGGTGCGGGCGACTCCCGGCGCAAGAGGACTGGGTCGCGGCCCTCGGGCCAGGGCGGCGGCGGGCCCGTGGCGGCGGTGGAGGACGTGAGGGACGCAGCCGCAGGCCCAGACGTAGGAGCCAGAGGGGACGTGCCGGCCCAAGTCCCGGACAAAGACGGAGACGCCAGAGTGGACAGCGGCCCTTTGGAGCTGAGGTAGAGGAGCGCCTAATCTCTCACCTCTGACCTTAGACCCTGCTGTCTCTCCGGAGCTGCCCCGGTGGTTTGGGCTTAAGTCCAGGGACCATTGTGCCTTGACAGGACATCGACGTTTTTTGCAGAGAGTCAGCTGCCAAGGTCATCCTATGGGTCGAGGAGTGAACATGCGGGGTGTGTGTCTAGGGTGGAGCGGCCGGTCAGGTGGGCACCCCTCAGGTCCTCAAAGACTGGCGTCTGTCCGGTAGCTCTGCCTTCTGGTCTGGAAGGGGGTGGATGAGATGAGGTGTCCCTTCTGAGGGCTTCTCAGTGTACTGGGGTGAGGGGTGGGAAAGGCTCCCAGAAGAGACTGGTTTGCTAGGGAAGGCCCATCTGACCTGCCCCATCTGAAATTAGGAGAATGGGCATCTTGTCCAGGGCAGGGGGTAATACAGGAGGCTTTCTTGTCCTTGCAGACCACTAGAGTTTGTCCCTCACTGAGTGGCTTGGAAAGCCTCGAGCCCTGTTTATACGAGCAGGCGTGCTCACTGGAGAAGCAGAGCAGGTCTCATGTGGGAATTTTTGTCCACTGGTTGGAGTGTAGAGGTTTTAGGTGGAGGTAAATACAGGTGGGCCCTCCTTACCTGAGTGACTGACATGTCAGTGTGATGACCTCCACCATGGCTGATGGGGCGAATTTGGTTGCCTGGGCATTGGCTCCTTTCTCCAAACTGGCTCTGAGGTCACCCTCAACCCATTCTTTCAAGCCTTCATATGGATTCTCAGGGGCGCTGTGTTAAGGAGAAGCTGAGGGGCTAGGAGGAAGTGGGCAATGTGTGGCTTGTTTGAAAAGGACTTACTTTCTCAGTAAACAAGCCTTTCTTCAGTGTGGGGAGGGGAGTAAGGGAGGATGGCTGTGGTGCAGGCCCTGTCACTTCCCTTGGGCTTCTCATGGTTCATCTGACAGATAAGATAACCTTAGTGTGAGGCATAGGCAGCACAGTGTGAACAAGGGTCAGGTGAGCAGTCATGGGGGAGGAGTACCCCTCCTGAGACGGATACTGACTCCCTGTACATCCTATGTGAAAAGTTTAAGGTCCTGGAGTTGGCCCCCTCCTGACTACCCCAAGTTTTTTTCTTTCCAGGAGGTAGGATTTCTGGAGTGGTCAAGATTTGGGTTTCTTTACCAGACTACCACCTAGGGATAGGCAAAGAGAGCAGTCAGGTTCCTGATTTTCACTAGCTAGAAAGCCTTTTCTGTGACTTGCTGGCATAGTGTTTCTGTGAGGCTGGTGGAAAAGGCCAGCTTAGTGGAGGTCTTGTGTCCTTGAGAAGAGCAGTGGTAGATGACAGAGAGGACACCATCCAGGGCTGGAGGAGAAAGCCAGTTGATGATCTACTTGTGGACAGGTTTTGTGTTTCTCCCTCAACCTGGGGAATGAAGCACGGCTCAAGGACTGTTGGTAAGGGTGCTAGACTTTTTTTTTTTTTTTTAAGACAAGATCTTGCTGTGTAGTTCAGGCTGGACTCTAACTTGCTATGTAGCCCAGGGTAGCTTTGAGTTTGCAGAGATCCTAATGCTTCTGGCTCCCAAGTGCTGAGATTACAGGCATGGGACACCAGGCCTGGGCCTGTTTTTATGTTTTTTAAAAACTTTTTTGGTACCTGGGATTGAACTGATGACCTCACGCTTGTCAGACAGGCAACACATGCCACTGAGTTAAATCCTTGGCCTGTTTTTATATGGGTTTTTTGTTTGTTTGCTTCTGTCTTTTTTCTTTCTTTCTTTTTTTTTTTTTTTTTTTTTTTTTTTTTTTTTTTTTTTTTTTTTTTTTTTTCCTTTTTTTTTTTTTGTGCTTTTGTCTTTTTGAGGCAGGGTCTCACCATGCAGTTCAGGCTGGCCTTGAACTCACTTTGTAGCCAAAGTTGGGTTTCAATTTGCAGTGATCCTCTTGCCTCAGCCTCCTGAGTGCTGAGATCTGAGGCATGTGCCACCATGGCTTGCTAGACCCCATTGTTCCTGCTGGTGGGCCAAGCTTTAGTCTGGCTGCCTTCCTGAGACTTGGGCCCAAGCTCACTCTTCTCTCATGTCCTCCCTCCTCCTTGCTTATTGCTGCATTTGTCCCAGTGCAGCCTTCCTCTCCACTTTCCTCCTGATTCCTTGAGCTCTCACCTCCTCCCCTCCCTAATGTTTCCAGTTCACCTTGCGCTGAGCCAATGAACCAGACCTTGAATATGAGTTCATTTCTTCTGCCCTGTGGAAAAGTGAGACTGTGAAGCAGGAAGTAGAGGCATTTCCTGTTTTGCCTGCTGTTCACACTTCCAGGCTTTAGACACTCGAGCTGGCCATTGGTTTATGACCACCCCAGGCTGAACTTTCTGGTTTTGGGTCCTTTTAGAGGTTTCAATGATAACAAAAAGCCCACTGCAGTACACATGCCATAGGTTCGCCACCACTGTACTAGGATGTTTGTCTCAGTGTCCTCCTTATTTCTTGTACCCTAGAGGTTGGCCAGAGGATGGCATAAAGGAAGTGTTAAAAAGCTGGCAGTTGGAAGAATAACTGGTTCCAGTCCCCTTCCTCATTTTGCTTGTTCCTGGAGTTGCACCATATGGTGCTTGGAAAGTCCTTGGAGCCTGAGCCATTGGGCATGATACAGACCTTGGCAGGTGCATTGTGGGGATAAGTGTGTACCTACATTACAGATGAGAGTAAGTGAGAGACAGGAAGGAGAGGGCACTCTGCCTGGAGTCCACTTGGTTAGGCCTGGAGCTTCAGGAGAGAAGAGCTATTCCTTGACCTTTTGGCTTCAGTGGAGTGAGTGTAGGACAGCTGGAAGGCACAGGGCACTGGCAGGTTGTCCAGTAAGTGAGAGAGTGACAGCATCAGCCCTTGGCATGGCTGGCCAGTTCCCGCCTCCCCTTCTGCCATCCCTGTGCTTTGCCCTCCAGCCTATTTGCTGTTGACCATACTGGCAAGCTTGTATCTTTGTGGGCCTTGGTATATGCAGGGGTTCTTTCCCTGGGCCAGGGGCCTCTGACCTGTGAGAAAAGGGGCAGCACAGGCTGAGGCTCTGTGTAGTATAGCTGCTGCCTAAGTATGGATCTGGTTCACAGGCCATGTGAGGACCTAGGGTATGGGTGTGGATGGTCAAGGAAGGCCTTGGAGTCCCACAGGGAGAAGCTGCAAAAGCTCTCAGAATGTTGTCTTTGGCAAGCAAGACCCTTTTCCTACCTGTTTTCATTTTGGAGATGGGCACAGATAACATAGGACTGCCCCCTTGGTGCCAAAGGATGCAGAGTCACACTGTTGTCAAACAGTCCTAATGGTGTGAAGACAGCAGTTTGATAGTGGTGGCTCAATGAGGCCAGCAAGAAGGGTCTGGCATAGTTCTAGTTAGTAAATGGGCTTCAGCTTGAAGGACAGGGGAGTAGGGAGACCTAGTCTAGCAGACAGGCCCAGAGAGGCTATCTGCTTGCCTCATGGGACTGGGGCACTGGGGAAGACAGGCAGTGAGTGTAGCTAGTTGGGGGTGGTGCCCAATCTGTTGGTTATAAAGGTAGGGACAGCTGGGGAGAAGAGGAGTTAACGTAAGATCACAGCCTCACTGTGTGGGTTGAGATATATCTCATGGGTAGATTCAGGATGCCCAGGCCTGAGTCTGGGAGAAGGGGCTGGACAGTGGTTGGGACTAGGGTTGGTGTAGAGCTGTCCACCATGGTGCTCCAGTCTGAGATGGGCAGGAAGGGGGTTAGCAACCACCTTCATACCAGCCAGGGGCTACTGGGAGATGTGGGTGAGGCCAGGTGCCAAGCAGACACTGGTCTGAGGGTCACAGGTTGGGCCTGTTAACACTGCCCCTTAGGTTCCTTAGCCCTTCTTTTCCTGGGTGACACTGTTCAGCTGCTGACTCTGACCAAACCCATGGTTTTTTTCTGGGCACCAAGGCAAGACCAGCTCTAAGAGGACATCTGTGCTGTGGTGTCTCTGCTGTGGACCTTCACCCTGCTCCACTGCCCAGGTGCTCTGATGTAGACATGGGTGTGGTGAGAGGAAAAGGAAGGCAGTGGCCTCTCCTCTTACAAAACAAAAGCCTTGCTCAATGCTGTATGGGGCTTCCTGGTGGCATTGCTGTTGAAGGGCAAGGCAGGGCTGAACTGGTGAGTGAGCAAAGGTGCTGCTTCCTAGCACATGGGCTCTGATCTTACGCCTGTTGTCTTTTCCTGTTGTCTCTGGCTTGGTCAGGGCCAAGTTCCAGCCATATAGTGGCCTCTCTGGCAGGTTCAGTACCCTTCTTCACAGGCAGGGTCTATTTGTATGTCCTCAGTCTAACACTGGGTGGTTGCTTTTGCTGCAGGCCCCTACCATCAGGTTTCTTTTTTTTTTTTCTAATCGGTACCGGGGATCAAACTCATGATAGTACACTTGCAAGGCAGGCACTTATGCCAGTGAGCTAAATCCTTAGCCCTACCATCAGGTTTCTGGCCCTCAGCACTCCCAGCCCAGGTATGACCACAGTGCTTATGAACACAAGGACCAAGTCTTTGTTCCCACAAAGGTGCATATTAGGCAGGGTGTTTTATCAGCTGTTTTACTGAGTCCCTGTGTTCCCTCAGGCCTGTGTGGCCAAGTGTAGGGAAGAGGCTCTTCTGGGCTGTAGTGGGGACTCCTTGTTTCCTAAGGCCAAGCCCACGTAGGCCCAGCTAGCTCCTGCCTGCTGTGATGTGGCCCTTCTCACTGCCTGAAGGAGAAGGCTTCTGGGTGGTCCTGAGAACTTTGCTCATTACAGACCATATGGCTGCTGCCATGGTCTAACCAGGCTTTATCTTCCATCTGTAAATGTGGAATGGGGTGTGTGGGCAGAAGAGATGGGTCATAGTGGTAGACCCAGCCCTCCCATTGGCATCTGCTTACCGAGGAGCCTGTCCCCTGCTCTGCCAGGTGCCATCGCCTGCAGGATTCTTTGTTCAGCTCTAACAGTGGCTTCAGCAACTACCGTGGCATCCTGAATTGGTGTGTGGTGATGCTGGTAAGTAGACTGGGGTATGGGAGCAGGCCTACCTGCAGGCAGGTGTGGCAGAGCTGCCCAGGGTGGCATTATGCTGGGCATAGGTTCTTGCCAGGGTTATGAGTACATTGTAGCTGTCCTGAGAAGGCCACAACCCACGAGGCTGCTAGCCATTGGCTGGTGGGCAAAGCAGAGGTGGTTCTTGCATTGGTCACATAGGCTGTTGTTGGACCCCAGGAAGGCATGGGGATAATAGGGAGGCTTAGCAGTATATCTGGGACTCAAAGACTTGTCTGTGATGTGTTTCTGAGACACAGGGTACCTTTGGCTGTGTAGGTGAGCAGAGAGGGGTGTTCTGTGAGTATAAGGCCTCCCTGGAAATGTATGGCTTTGTGGCTGTGGCAACACTCAGCACTCTATAGCTCCTACTGCTCTACAAGCCCCTGACTCCTTATCCTTGGCCTTGGGTCCTAGTGGATGGAGCCCTGAAGTATGTCCAAGGTCTGCAGCCTCTTGGGCTTAGTTTCCACTAGCACTTTGTTGAGGCATGGCCAGCAGTCCCGCCCCAGAGGCCACTGGAGTCCAAGGCTCAAAGGGACAACCTGAAGGGTGGGTCAGGAGCAAGGTGCTATCTATGTTCAGCTTCTGTCACTCAGGGTTGATATGGCCCAAGGCCTTTGACCCTTACCCACGTGTCTGCTCTGCTTTGGGCACAGCTCCCGTGGCTATGTGGAAGGGCTTCAATACCACCTCCTGCTGTATCCTGCCAGGGGTCATGAGGCCTGGAGGGTGAGATGGTAGGCACAGTGGACACAAGGCCAGCCTAGTTCTCAAAAGATGACATGTCCCATTCCTGACCCAGGCTGGGGTCTATAAAGAGGTTACTGGCCAGGGAAGGCCCTCATCCAGCCCAGGCAGCACTGCATATTCTCTTGCAACCCTTGGGCCTGCTGGCCCTTGGGGACAGGTCACAGCCTTTCTTCTGTTCTGGCTTCCATCAGCCCTCTCTCTATGATATGTGCATCCTGGATGCTCAGGATGTCCATATGTGGGTGACAATATAGGACTATGAGTATTGAGCCAGCAGGCAGGGCAGTCTTGGAGGTAGGATAGGTGGGATGGTGACTCCAGTGTCTCTGAGCTTGTCACCGCCTCTGTAAAGCCTTCCCTTACAGTGTTCCCTTGCTGGTATTGCTTTTCCACAGCAACCATCACCTCCACTGTTTGGGACCTGAGCTCTGGGCAGTTGGATAGTGTAGTGGCATTAGTGCCTGGCTTTCAGGTGCTTGTGACATAGAGGAAGCCAACCATCCAGCCCCAGGCCAGAGCCAGGGACCTGTCTTGGTGAGGGGAGGGGTCAGTCCTTAGACACTATATTAGCCAAGCCCTCAGTCCTTGGAGTGTTACAGGAACAGCAGAGGCAGAGCAGGGACAAATGGCGTCTTTCCTCTGCTTCTAGGGCCTGCCGTCCCCTGCTGAAGTCTCTTGCTCCCAAGCTGGGCACTGCAGGGACATGCCTGGCTGATGGAGTAGCGCTAATACCCCCCCTACCCAGTAGGGACTAGTCCTTGGGGTTCAGCCTTGGGCCACCTTCCCCTGGCAGGCATGAATTTGGGGATGACATTTGGGTGGCTGGCTGATTTGGCTTTGGGTTCCTCAGTGGTTTAGTTTGTTGGGAGGCATGAGGGCTATTGAACTGGTCTGCCTCCTGCTGGAGATGCCTGGTAGTAGGGTTGGCCCCTCTGCATGGGACAGTAACACATCTCTCCTGTAGTAACGTGTGCTGAATCTGTGTTTGGTGTGGAGATCAGAAGGGACTGGGTCTGCAAGGTAGAGGCTGCCACCCTGACCTTTTGCTCCAGAAGTGTTAAGGGGAGCTGGGAGGTGCTAGTGGGATACCCTTGGTCAGTACTCTGAGGGCTGAGCCCTCCTGATGGTTTTTTTCAGATCCTGAGCAATGCTCGATTATTTTTGGAGAACCTCATCAAGTGAGTACTTTATGCACGCCCTGCCCACTGTCTGTCTAGGCTCTGTTCCTAAGCCAGGGCCCACACCACTCAGGCCCTTACTGCCTCACCTTTAGGTATGGCATCTTGGTGGATCCTATCCAGGTGGTGTCTCTGTTCCTGAAGGATCCCTACAGCTGGCCTGCCCCATGTCTGGTTATTGGTGAGCTGGGCTCTGAGGAAGGCCATGGGTGGGCACAAGGCTGACTGGGGTCCTGAACCTGCCCTATGATGTTTTTGTTCTCAGTGGCCAATGTCTTTGTTGTGGCCGCATTCCAGGTTGAGAAGCACTTGGCAGTGGTAAGCAGTACCTGTCCTTTCCCTACCATAGTCCTTGGGAGCCTGCCCTAGAGTGAGGGCTTGATTGAATGCCCCCACCCAACAGGGCACCCTGACAGAGCAGGTGGGGCTGCTGCTGCATGTGGCCAACCTCGTCATCATTCTCTGCTTCCCAGCAGCTGTGGCCTTACTGGACAAGTCCATCACTCCAGGTATGTCCCCATCCCCTCTGGGCCAACCTTGGCTTGGTTTCCAGGGTATATGGTGGGTTGTGGCTGAGCATGCCTCTTCTGCAGTGGGTTCCGTGCTGGCTCTGACAGTGTACACCATCCTCTTCCTCAAGCTGTTCTCCTACCGGGATGTCAACCTTTGGTGCCGACAGCACAGGGCTAAGGCCAAAACTGGTGAGGGATATGGGAGTTGGGCCTACCTCAAGGGCTGTGCTAGGTGGCACAAGCCACTACACTCTCTGCACTGATTTGTTTTCAGCCTCTGCAGGGAAGAAAGCCAGTGAGGACAGTGCCCAAGGCATTGTGTGCTACCCAGACAACCTGACATACCGTGGTGAGCACCTAGGGGGGTTGGGTCTGAGTCCCAGGATAGGAGCAGTCATCTCTCTGCTAGTTCCAACCCCTCCCTTTCCTTCTAGATCTCTACTACTTCATTTTTGCCCCTACTTTGTGTTATGAACTGAACTTTCCCCGCTCACCCCGGATACGAAAACGCTTTCTGCTGCGGCGACTCCTTGAGATGGTAAGATTTGGTTCTTGGGGAGCCACCAGGGGCAGGGCCTGGTAGTGAATGGGATCTCAGTTGCTACTCTCTGGGTCTTTCCTCAGCTATTCTTCACCCAGCTCCAGGTGGGCCTGATCCAGCAGGTGAGTGGGCAAGGGGATGGGTGGTAGGGCTCAGCAGGACTAAAATTGATATGGTATCTTCCCTTGTAGTGGATGGTCCCCACCATCCAGAACTCCATGAAGCCTTTCAGGGTGAGCATCTCACACTGTTCTACAGCTGGGGTAGGTTGGGTGGTGGTGGGAGCACACAGTGGATGAAGCAGTCTGTCTCTGCAGGATATGGACTACTCACGCATTATTGAGCGCCTCCTGAAACTGGCGGTGAGTGTCACTGGCTGGCAGGTGGGTGACGGGTGAGGGTGGAAGTGTTCTACAACTGAAGCCCCCTCCCTCTACAGGTTCCCAACCACCTCATCTGGCTCATCTTCTTCTACTGGCTTTTTCACTCCTGCATGAATGCTGTTGCAGAGCTGATGCAGTTTGGAGACCGGGAGTTCTACCGAGACTGGTGGTAGGTAGCCCTGGGAGTGGCTTTTGGCGCTCCGTGGGTCATACAGTGCCATGCTTATCCTGTTGTCCCTTGACCCTCAGGAACTCTGAGTCTGTCACCTACTTCTGGCAGAACTGGAACATCCCAGTGCACAAGTGGTGCCTCAGGTGGGTGGTTGTGTGCATATGTAGAGTGTGGGTATGACCTAGGGTCCTTTCCAGAACCTTATCCCACAGCTTATTCCTCTGCAGACACTTTTACAAGCCTCTGGTTCGACGGGGCAGCAGCAAATGGATGGCTAGGACAGGAGTGTTTCTAGCCTCAGCCTTTTTCCATGAGGTCAGTGCTCCAGGTGTCGTATCTCACCTTGGGACAGGAGGGTGGCAATGGCTGAGGCACTGATGCCATTTATCCCTTCTCTATATAGTATGTGTTGAGCATCCCCCTGCGAATGTTCCGCCTCTGGGCCTTCACAGCCATGATGGCCCAGGTAAGTGAAGTACCATGCCAGCCTGCCTTTTATCTCCATGCCAAGTCCCATTTCCTGTAGTTACTGAGGCTGATGGACCTTGTCCATGCTTGTCCCCAGGTCCCATTGGCATGGTTTGTGAGCCGCTTCTTCCAGGGCAACTATGGCAATGCAGCTGTGTGGCTGACACTCATCATCGGGCAGCCAATGGCTGTGCTCATGTATGTCCATGACTACTACGTGCTCAACTATGAGCCCTCAACAGCAGGGGCCTGAGCTGCTCCCGAGTCCAGCTTCTCTTCCCTGTCCACAGCCACAACCAACCGTCTTCTGCCTGGGCCTGGAGTCTTAGGTGGCCTGCCTGCTTATACCTTTCTCCTGCCCTGGAAGGCCTTTTTACCCCTATGGGGTTCCCTCCTCTTCCCATGAAAGATGTCAACAGCAGTATCCAGCTGGTGGGGACAGTGTCAGGAGTATCCTGACCAGGGATCAAGAGTGTCAATAAAGTACTGTGTAGCGTGACTTCTCTTAGGCTTCTGGGGGTATGGGGACTGGTGGGAAGGACAGCCCACACCCAGTGGGGTCAGTGATGTCCAGTGGCCCTCAGGCTTCCAGCTAAGGCTGTAACACAGTATTTGGGTTTCACTGTTCCTTTTCACTCCAGCCAGCAGACACTTTGGGTGTCAGTGACTTGGGGTATAGGGGCAAGACTGCTTAGTTGCAGCAGAGTAGGGCTCAAGCACTGAGGGAGCAACAGCCTAGCTAAAAGCAAGCAACAGGGCAGGATGGGTTGGGGAAGGTTCAGCTGAGGTGGTTGTTCTTGTCCTACCCTTCTTTTGCTTAGCCTGTGTGAAGCTAGGGCTCTGTGGACCCCAGTGGAGGATGATGGTGATGTGCAGCCTGGGCCTGGGAAAGGGTGCTCAGGCTTTCTTGGAGTGGGCCTCAGATAAGCAGGCCAGTTTTCAGGGCCTTTCTTACACCTGGCAGGCTTAGGACTGTATGTTCATGAGTAACTCACCTGGGGTGGCCTCTCATCAGGGTCTATATTGGCCTCCAGGACAGTGATAGCCTATGGGACTTGTGCTAGAGAAAGTGATAGCCCATGGGACTTGTGCTAGAGAAAGCTGTTATT
Source organism: Dolichotis patagonum (assembly GCA_004027295.1). Taxonomy (NCBI): domain Eukaryota; kingdom Metazoa; phylum Chordata; class Mammalia; order Rodentia; family Caviidae; genus Dolichotis; species Dolichotis patagonum. The sequence goes on from PVJX010002263.1 coordinate 55,633, forward strand.
AATCAAAGTTTAAAAGGTTTGCCATTACTGCTCCAGGGGAACTTGGTTTATACCCCTGTATGTAAGGCCTCCCCAGTTCTGTGTGGATTGCCTAGAGCTAGACTGCCCCTTAATCTGGCTTCCTGGGATGGGGCTAGCCAGCAAGGTGTACCAGTGGCTCTACAGAAGTCACCCTACAGAAGGGTGAGGTTTGTTTCACTTCCCAACCTTTGGTTTGCCTGGCAGGGGTGTGGGTGTGTGTGTGTGCAATCCTATGACTTTTAGAAGGCTGCCTTACTGCCAGCCCCTCTCTACCTGCCAAGCTGGGCAGAGGCCATCTTAGTGGCAGATAGAGGTGCGGGGCAAACCCAGGCCCTGTATCCCTGCCTTATTTTGGTGGGCTTGTGCTAAAAACCATGAGGCTGTACTAGGCCATAGCTCTTTGACCTACAGCATTGGCCCAGTAAGATGGGGAAGGTGGGTGGTGGCCTCAGGGCTGTGCTGCCTCAGCCCTATTAAACTGGTTTGTATCACCTCTCCGGTCATGGTAGTGAAGGGAAAGCAGGTTAACTAGGGGCTGCTTTATCCTGGCTGGTGCTCCCTCACAGGAGGCCAGCAGACCCCAGGGTGCAGGCAGTGCTTCCCTGGTAGCAATCACCCTGGCCTGCTGATGACAGTGAGTAGTAGGTGAATTCCTGGCAGAGTGACCTGGGGCTGTCTGGCCTGCCTATCCTACACAGTGGGGCCCTTGTGTCACCCTCCACCCCTCAGCTGGCAGGGCCTGACCTGGGAGACAGGTAGCAGCAGGAGCTGCACCCAGGCAGCAGGAGCAGGCTGCCTCTGCCCCAAAGCCAGCCCAGAATGGGTCTCACTCTTCCCCCTTCTGCAGGTATACCCATTTATGTCCCCATCCTTGAGTGGACACATCTCAAGAAAGGGGGTCAGCTAAAACCCAGTCAAACTGCCCTTCCTTGGCACCCCCCCCCCCGAGCTGTGAGCAAAAACTGGCTCTAGGGCATCTGCTGTTTTCCAAGGCCACCAAAACCCAGGTGTGCAGTGACCTCTCTACCTTGGGTCTTTCCCTTGCACCTAAACCTCTCTCATCACCACAGGGCAGGAAGAAACACAGGGGAGGCCACAGCACAGAGCTTGTCCATTTATAGATTACTATCAGTCTTTTCTGTCCGTCTGTGTTTATATATTTCTCTGTGAAAGGGAAGGGGGACCCTCATGTAAAAAATCAACAATTCTATAAACAACCTGCAAGGTCAGTCCAAAGTGTGGCTGTGAAGCCTCAACCAAACCAGGACTTCCAGGCTGGGGCAAGGGCAGTGAGTGTGCAGGCCTCAGGACTTTCACCAGACCCAAGGCACTGCCCAGCCCTAAGTCCCTTTGCTGTGCCCTACTGGGGCTGTGGAAGCTGATCCAGGACACCCCAGGACTATATGCCTGTCCCAGGATGGGGGACAGACAATAGGCCAGCCTGTCTTTCTGGGATCTCTAGGAGACAGTGGGGTCCTTGGCTTTGGGGGCTTCAGAGCCTGTCAGCAAGGAGATTGTCGGGTCATCCGTGTAGTCATCCCCCTCGGAGAAGTAGGAGCCCTCCCCAAGCTCAAAGAGCACAGGCAGCTCGCTGTTCCCTGTGTCCACGGCATCTGGGTCCAGCAGGAACAAGGGCTGTGCCGTGTAGTGCACCAGCTGCTTCCCTGTGGGGCAGGGGTCAGGTGTGGGGTGGGCAAGGGGGAGGAGAAAGGGTGGGACAGTGGCATAGGGCTTGCTCACCTGAGTCAGGGCTGCTGTTCTCTGCCTCAAGAGGTCTGGGAGGTTCCTGGGGAGACAGGAGCTCCTGGATCTATGGGTTGGAAGAGGTACCATAAGGGCTGCTGTGAGGCCACTCTGCCCCCCACCCTGCCCGCCTACGCACGCTGGCCAGGCTGCTGTCAAGGTCAGGCAGGCTCATGTCAGGCATGGTCACGGAGGGGCTGAACAGCTGTGGGAGGGAGGGAGGGAGGGAAGTCAGGGCTGACTGGTGACCAGGCAGGGCAGGGTGGATGGAATAGGTCAGACTCACGTCCAGTAGGGCACTGGTATCCACACTGAAGCCATGGCTGGTCAGCATGGTCTGCAGGTTGTCCAGGTTGGAGTCCATGGCATCCAGATGGTCACTAAGCTCATTCCTGAGCCAAGATGAGGGCAGGTAAACCAGTGGCCTAGGTACCCCAACCCACACATGCTCTTTCGGGGGAAGGGCTAAGGGCTCCCTTTGGCAGCACCCCTAGGTGGGGCCCTCTACACAGCCTGCATGGAACTGGGGAACAGGGGAGTGTGAGTGTGAGTGTGAGTGTGTCCCTGGTGAGAATAGCCAGGCCAAGAAGGCAGCTGAGGACAAGGGGGTCAGCTCTAGAAATGGGAGGGGGACAGAGCTCTTCCATCTCAAGGAGGTTTAGCCATTGCACTTGAAAGACAGCAAGGGAGACAGAGCTGTGCTCAATGGGGGTGGGTCTGCCTCTCTCCCAGCTTCTGCTGTGACTCAGAAGGCCCTAGGCCACTGGGCATACCTGGGCCATGGGGGCAGCAGCCAGGCTGGCTCCGCAAGTGCTACAGGGCCCACGCCACCCTACATCCTGCCTGCACTGATGGCCAGGTCAGGTGGGACCCTGTTTCAGTCATAGCCACTGGCCTATGCCCCGGGCACTTGGCGAAGATGCAGAGCCTGAGAGGCTGTCCCCTGGGCACCTTCCACCAGACAAGGTGAGTGTGCTATACCCAAGTCGGGATCTGGTAGCTGCGGGAGGGGCCCGAGCTCTGGCAGAGCCCTCCTCCCTCCCCATTGGGGGCAGCGCTAACCCTGGCTGGACTCGGCCATGCAGAAAGGAAGAAGAGGGGCAGGGGAAGAGGCGGGCGACCCCAGACATCTGTGGAGTGCGAGCCAAACTGAAAGATACAAAGACAAGAGCCCCCCCATTGCAGGCAGAGGCCGGGGGAGGGGTCTGTGCCCATTACCCTCGCTTAGCCTCTGGCGCAGGGCCTAAAGTGGTCAAGACTGAGCCCTTACTCTCCAAATCCTGCCCCAGTATGTACAGCATCACAGGTTCCGTGACCCTGTGCTTTGCTGCAGGTGGGGTGATGGCTGCAGTAAGATGGCCCAGAGGGCAGGGGCTCCTAGAAAAATGGGGCCCTGCTATGTACTCTTGGCTCCTGTGGAATGGGGGCTGTGATAATCTGGATAGTACTCATCTCCCCCCAACCTTAAACCCTGAGATTTGTATGTGAGTGTGGGGCTCAGGTTTACTCCACTCACCCTTAGCAAACAGTGCCCACAGGCCCTGGAGTTCCTGCCTTGCTTGCCATCCTGTGCTAGCCCTCCAGGACAGTCCCAGCAAAGGCCCTAGCTACATGCACAGGAGCAGTACTCACTTGTCCAGGCAGGCTACGCTGAGGCACTTCTCAGAGGCAGAAGCGGGTGTGGGTGAGGGGACGTGGCTTCTAGCTTCGGTGGAGACTACAGCTGTGGCTGAGGTGGCAGGGGCAGGTTCGGTCTCCCGCAGGATGGAGTCGATGAGGGCGGTCGGGGACAAGGGAGTGTCTACAGAGGATGGGTGCCCAGGACTGGCCTCCTCCACCCGGGGGCTGCGAGGTGGGCTGGGGGGTTCCTCCTTGACATGCACCAAAGGGCTGCTGGACAGGGGCCTGGACATAGTGGGGATGTCAGGAGGAGCCCCAGCTAGGCTCCACCACTCCCAACTCTGTCCTGGACCCGCAGGAGGACAGAACTAGTGACATGGCCTACCTCTCATCTATGCTCCTGCCTGGGGAGGCCAGGGGGCTGGTAGGAGCCAGCTCCGTGATGTCAGAGATTATGGGTCCTGAGTTGGTGACAGAGTCTGGGGCATAGAGGCTGGAGCTACTGTAGGCCGAGGATGAAGCCTGCAATCAGAGGCAGTGGCCACATGCATACATGCCTGTGGCAGCACAGTGTCCCGGGCACCTGGTGGCTGTGCCATCTGGCTGGATGCATACCGAGTATGAGCCTGGGCCATGGACACGTTCCAGGGAGTACTGTCGGGTGTACTTGGGCACAGAGTGTGCTGAACTGCTGTCGCTCAACATTAGGGGGCTGCAGGGGAAGAGTGGGGTTAGCTGCCTGCCAGGATGCAACAGAAGAGGCAAGGATACCTGGGCCTGGGTGGAGGGTGCAGGCATCCCCAGTGCCTCACATCTTTCTCTTCACCCCCAGGATCCGGTTTGATTGCACCAGCGAGATCAGGAACTGAATGAGCTGTGGAGCAGAGAGGACACTGTCACTCTGGCCCAGCTGTGGAGAAACCCACCTGCCACCAGCTCTGCCTTACCTTGTTGACGACCTTCTGCTGCTGGGCATGCTTTTGCCGCAGGCTGGCCACTTCCCGCCACAAGGCCTCATTCTCGCTGTGACATATAAGGAGGTCAGTGGGGCCCTGTTTCAGGAGCTGGGCAGGATTCCACAGACCTCCCCTGAACCCAGGCAGGTAAAGGCATAGGAGACAAGACTGGTGCAGGGGGTCTCACTGGCCCCAACCCCCCAGCCCCATTGTATTTTTTTTTTTTTTTTGTGGTATTAAGGGTAAAACACAGGGCCCTGTGTATGCAAGGCAAGAGCTCTACTACTGAGCTATATCCCCAACCCATCCCACTGTGTTTCTAGGGGAACATAAATACCACAGTGGGATGGAAAGACTTGGGGGAAGGCAGAACCGGGGTAGACCTCCCCTCGTACATATCAAGATCTCGGCACAATGTTGGCTGGCCCTCCCAGGGTCCTCCTGGAGTTGTGCCCCCAGCCTCAGTCACTTGCCCCCCTTGAGCCTAAGAGATAGGTTCTAGAGTAGCTCAGGCTTTTTGGGCCCACAGGACACATGGAGAAATCCTGTGTCTTGGTGGGGGGCCCAGAGCCCTTTATCAGGGTTGGAGTGGCTTTGTGGGTGGGGATGAGTTACCTGAGCACTTCTGCCACCACCTAGGTAAGCAGGGCCATTATTCATCCCTGCCACTCTGATGAGCTGGCTCCATAAAGCCCCTGACCAATCTTTGTTCCCATGCCCTGGGAAATGGCCCCCAAAAAGGCTAGCCCTGCCTGTTTCTCTGTGCCACTCATGTGCTAGGCTGCTGCAGTGGAATTTTCAAGAACTCAGGTCCTGCCTGAGGGACCACAGGGAAGTCGTAGTGGCTACAGGGCTTCTAGTAAGAACCTGAACTGCTTTGCCCACAGGCCCGTGCAGGGGGATCTGAGAATGGTGATACCTTGTGCCAGGCAATGCTAGGTCTTGGGGCCAGGCTCCTGACAGCATTGGCCCTCAGGGAGAGGCCAAATCCCAGCTTGCCTGTGGGCACAGGAACCAGGGAAAGACTGGTCTTCCCAGAACAGGAGCATGGCTTAGCAGAATGGGAAATGAAGGCAGTGGGCACTACTTAGGCGTGTTCTAAAGTTAGAGACTTGTAGGTTCAAGAGCTTCTGCCACAGAAACCACGGCAAGTGGGGCTGGGGAAGATCGGAGAGCAGCTGTCTCAGGGATGGGTAGGGGTGGGCCTCCTTATCCCTCCCAAGCCATGGGACCTACTGCTTCATGGCTAGGAGCTTGGAGTCCATACACTCCTGCTTCCCCTTCATCAGCTGCACATCTGTCAACAGCTTGGTGACACTGTCCTGGTGGATCTTTATGTCCTCACTCTTCAGGGTGGACACCTGGGTTGAGGGTGAGGAGCAAGAGTCTCTGAGGTGGCACTGGAGCATGGTGGCTCCCATGCTGCAGTAGACCCCAGAGAGAGAGAGAGAGAGAGAGAGACCTAGGATGCAGTGGGAAGAGCCATGGGCCTGTCAATGTGTAGGCTGAAGGGTGCTAAGTGTGTGTATGAGTGTGTGTGGGGGTGTCTGAAAGGGAGAGTTCAAGGGGCATACTGCGTGGACGCTGCTCTACACACAGCCTATAGGGAGTCCAAGGCTGGGGACTCACACTTGTTACTTTCCTCTTGATGTTCTCCAGGAGCTGCTCTTGACCACGCAGGAAGCATGGGTGCTGGAATTCAGTGTCATCCCTCTCTGGCTTAACCAGGCCACCCTGCTCAATGTGGACCACTTTCCGGAAACCATCTGCATACATGGGGAAGGACAGGTCCACATGAGGGCAGAGACCAGAGCCTAAACTCATGACTGGGTAGTTCCACCTGAGGAAACCCAGTCCCTACACAGTTCCTTCTATACTACACAAGTGCCCCAGCTCTGAGCTGCGTCCCAACCCCTAGTTCCACTCCTCCTGTGCAGGAGACAGGCTCCCCTATGTGGCCCCCAGGTTTGCCCCTCAGGGTTCTCCCACCCCAGGAATGGCATTCTGCCCCAGCCCCAAGGCAAGCCAAGCCAGGGCTCACCTCCCTGAGCCGGGTCAACTGAACACAGGCCTCTGCTGCACACCCCACCGTATACTCACACATGTTGAGCTGTCGCACGAAGCTGGCCATGTTGTTGTGCTTGAAGTACTTGGGCAGCACTTCCTTGGCAAACTGGCCCTGGTCGAACACATGGAAGCTGTTCCCACTCTGTCAGGAGACACATGGGAGCTGTGTGTAGCAGACAGATCCTGGGGCTTGCATAAGATAGCACTTACCCCTCAGACGCTGGCCTGTCTCCTATCCAAGAGGCCCAGGGCTGGATGGTGGAGGCCACACAGCCAGAGAGGAGTTCTCTTACTCATGGTTCCTGAATATTGTGAGTACATTCATGAAATGTCCATAGCACTCCAGCCCCATGCTCTAGGGAACTGACATTTACCTTAATCAGCAAATTTTCCTTGAGAACAGCTAATATCTTAAACTAAGATAGCCAAGGAAATGGGCCCAACTTTCTGCCACTCTGGAGGAAGATACAGTCATGCCTAGAAATGCAACCTCATTCTCTTGGCACATTAAACAAGACTAGAGACTGTCAAGCCCTGCATTTGCAACCTTTTCTAAACTCAGTCATGATGGCTCAGAGGAGTCATGGATGGAGGAGTGGGCAAGGCCACAGAGTGGTAGGTAGGGATGGTGGCTTTGCGGTGGTATTGAGCCCAGGAATCAATGAGTAAGGGACAGTGAAGCAGGGATCTCCCTATTGGGGGCAGGAACTATGATGTGGGCTAAAGAAACCAGACAGCTTGGTGGTGCTAGGTTAGCAGTAGAGCTACTTTCCAACACAGAAGCACAAAAATAAGCACAGGCACAAACAGGCAGTGAATAGAACAGCAGTGGAGGGCTTTAAAGAAGCAGGGAGAAAATGGGTAAGAAAAGCTGTTGACTCTTCCAGGTCTCTGAAAAGGAGCCAGAAAACAGTAGCTCCAGGATCAACAGAGGTAAGAAATAATAGTAGAAAATGAGGTTGAGTTTTTCTGCCTCTCTCAGCAGTGAGCTGCGCATGGTCTGCCCTGGTTCCCCTCCCCTTCTGCAACCCTGAAAGCCAAAGGCTGCAGCTCCTTCAGGACCCATTACAGAGGACTGTCAGTATCAGACAGCTCCCTGGAAGAAAATTCCAAGTGCGAGGATAGCTGGCTTGCATTTCATTCATTTATTCAATTTGGATTTTTGAGACAGGGTCTCACTGTAATTCAGGCTGGCCTTGAACTTCCTATGTAGCCTGGGCTAGCCTTAAATTTGTATCAATCCTACTGCCTCAGCCTCCTGAATGCTGGGATTACAGATATGTACCACGATGCCCTGAAAAAGGAAAAAAAAAATTTTATTGGTACCAGGGATCGAACTCACGACCACGCACTTGCAAGGCAGGCACTTATGCCACTGAGTTAAATCCCCAGCCTGAAAATGCAATTTTTAAAGGCCATGGCTGCTGCAACATTAACAGAGGGCAATCAGAAAATTTAAAAGGCAAAGCTGGTAAAAGAGGCTCATTAGAGTCCTGAAACATCTGAGAATTTCTGGGGCTCTAAAGGCTACATGTATTTATGCCTGGGAAAGACCCTGAAGGGCCCTGAGCTCTTACCTCTGCTGATCCTAGAGCCTGGCATACACAGGCTCAGTGTTCAAGGTGAACCGTAACATACAGAGATTCACTGGCTCTAGGCGTTTAAGAAACTTCTGGTCCAGACTGAATTAAACGAGGACTGTAGTGACAGTGTTCAAAGAATAGACTCCACAGGGTCAGGAAAGCTATTGGCCAAGCATGCTCACACACGCCTATAACACCAGCACTTGGGAGGCTGAGGCAGGAGGACTGCCAAGTTCAACACCAGCCTAGGCTACAAAGTGAACTGAAGACCAATCTGAACTACATAGCAAAAACCTGTCTCAATAAAACAAAACAAAACCTACACAGTGAGACTGTGTATCAAAAAACACAATGAGACCCTGTATAAAAAAAAAGCCAATAACCTTTCAAATCTTACAAAGAATATCCAAAGTAAAAGAAACTCCAAGTAGGAATAATTAAAAGGGATCATGCCTTATTTTATTTTATTTTATTTTATTTTAATTAATTAATTAATTAATTTGTCTTTTTGAGACAAGATTTCACTATGTAGCTCAGGCCTGTAAGCAGACAGGACTTAGAGGAGTGATGGTGAATGTTTTTTAGAGCTTTCCATGATAAACACCTCTGTGAAATGCATGTCATGGGTTCACCACCATTGGCCTAGAGTGTCAACAGCCACAGAGGCCTGCAAAAAGGCAGTGGCACACTAAAGGAAAAAACACTACCAGTTAGGAATCAGTATGCAGAAAAACTACCGATTCCACTTTTGGGGAGGCAATGTGAGAAGTCTCTGGAAATTTTTCTAAAGTGTCTAACAAATAAAGCAACATATATTTAATGAAGCCCACTCCAACTGTAAGACAGCCATCACACACTCTCCCAGTTACTGCAGCTTCAGGCTGAAGGCTGTGGCCATATGAAGGACCCCCATCCCAGTTCCCCTCAAGGGTTAGGGATACCACTGGGAAGAGCAGATAGCAAAGCTCATCCCCTGAGGCAACTGAATGTGGCTGCCAGGACAGGTCCTTCTCCAGCTCCAGCCTTGCCCCTAGAATGGGAGCCTTCACACTAGGCCCAGCAACTGATAACCCTGGGTTGCCATCACCCCCATACCAGCTTACATGCTGGGAGCATTGAGCCAAGAATAGTGCCCAGGCTAGTGGTTCCTTGCCTTTGCCCAGGGGAGCAGGAATGCTCTGTTCCTCCTTGAAGAGCTTACTTCCTATGGAAAGATGTGGCAAAGCTCAGATCTTTGCTCATAACCAAATCAGAAGAGGCTAAACCCCATACCAGTCTGCTTGGCTGGACAGAGCCTAAGATTGAGCTGAAATGGCCACTGTTCAACCAACAATCCCACCATGCCTTCCATCCCAGCCCCAGCAGCCCAACAACCTCACCTCTAAACTAAATGTAATCAAGCTCCTCATCAGGGATCAGATTTAACTAGATTCAACTGTCCTAACAATGTGTATACAAGGGTACTGTAAAAAACAGAGTAATTACTGGAGCTTGATAACTGGGTGTGAGCCTACCAAGTCACTAGCCAGCAGGAAAGAGGACAGAAACAGGCACAGGAGAAAGGGACAGCCACTTGAAGTCCTACAATATACTAGCTAAAATGTACAGGCCTTCAACAAAATACAAAAGGTGTGCATAAAACAGGAACTTGTGACCCATGCACAGGGGAGTAGAGAGCAGAAGCTGCCTGTGAGAGGCAGAGAGGACACAGATTCAAAAAGGCATCAAGTATGTCTCTGTAAATCTTTTCATAGAATTGAAGAAAACTGTGATTGAAAGGAGCACAGAAAGTACCACCAAACAGAAAATCAGTAAGGTGTAAAACTCATAAAGATGGTTCTCATGGACTGGCCCTCAACTTGTGGCCATCCTCTTGCCTCAGCCTCCCAAAGTGCTGAGACTATAGGCTTGTGCTACCATGCCCAGCTCTCATGGAAATTCTTGTAGAAAAACCAACATGAAAAGCTCATTGATAGCTTGATGGAGGTTAAACTGCAAAGATAACTCTGACAGTCTATTTCATCTTTTTTTTTCTTTTTGGTACTGTCAAACTTGGGACCTTGGGGCCGGGGATCTAGCTCAGTGGTACAAGCACCTGTCTGGTGAGCATGAGGTTGTGAGTTCGATCCTCCGTACCAAATAAAACAAAAACAAAAACCAAACAAGGTGTAAAGTGGGCGAGCTGACTCGCCCATGCTGTGACATCTGGGACTATGCTGCTGCCGAATGTCCTGATCACTGGCACATCAGGGGTTGGAAAGACCCACACTAGGCAAAGAACTTGCATCCAGATCAGGACTGAAATACATTTAATGTGGGTGATGTAGCTCGAGAAGTCTGATTAGTGGATGTCATGGAATCTGGCAAGATGGTTTCTCCCAAGAGCATGCCGAAAGATACGCAAATGATGGCACAGATCCTGAAGGATATGGGGATTACAGAGTATGAGCCGAGTCATAAACCAGATGCTGGAGTCTGCCTTCTGATATGTAACCACAATTCTAGATGATGCTAAAATTTATTCAAGCCATGCCAAGAAAGCCACTGTTGACGCAGATGATGTGGGAGTGGCAATCCATCGTCCAGCTGACCAATCTTTTACTTCTCCTACCCTGAGAGATTTTTTATTAGATATTGCAACACAGAGAAACCAACCCCCTTTGCCATTGATCAAGCCATATTCAGGTCCTAGGTTACCACCTGACCGATATTGCTTAACAGCTCCAAACTACAGACTCAAGTCTTTACAAAAAAGGCATCTACTACTGCATAAGAGTAACAGTTAGCGGTTGAGTGTTGGTTCAGTTACTAGCAGACCAAGTACCCCCACATACTAGGCACACCAACCCCGCAGGCCATGTCTGTTTCAGCTGAAGTAGGGGCTCCTGTGTCCCTCACTGGGCAGAGGTTTACGGTACAGATGCCAGCCTCACAGGCCCCGCTATAAAAGCCTCCATTCCTGCAACTTCAGTGGTTCTGAATGTTCTGATTAATACATCATTAATTGGGTCCAAAAACATTCTTATTACCACTAATATGGTATCACAAAATACTGCCAGTAAGTCATCCAATGCATTGAAAAGAAAGCACGAAGATGATGATGGTGATGATAACGATGATGACTATGATAATTTGTAGTCTGCCTTGATGCATGTAACCTGTATACTTGGTCTTGAAGCCTTTGTACTGAGATTAAGCATGTTGGATGTTTTCAAATTCTGTTTTAGAAAACATTGATAGTATTTAATGAGCAAATTTAGACACCATTCTTTTTAATTGAAATGTTGGGTTTTCTTTAATAGGAAACTAATGGTTTTTCATCAACCTTTACATGTAAAAAATAAAGTTCTCATTCATCAATTTGAAAAAACAAACAAACATACAAACTTGGAACCCTGTACTTGCCAGGTAGGCACTTGTGCCACTGAGCTATATCC